>JAFDUT010000323.1:0-27531 GCA_017309665.1 Coelopa frigida
ATCATTAAACCTAATCAAACAATGTTTCTCGTTATCGGTTGTTTTTGTTTTTACATAGAACAATTATGTGTTCTAAGTAAAAAAGTAGATTTTAGACATTGTATATCGATATTTGGTCTCTATATTACATGATAATTTTCTTGTTAAAAAAGTACTAAAAATATAAGAAAATTATGTAATGGAACCTGCACCATTGGTTCCAAAAATTATACTCCATTCGTAGTCATTCTTTTAATTTTATTCATAATTATTTTGTCTCTGAATTTATGTCTTTAGTTTTGTAACGATTTAAATCCTGGGCCCGCTCGCCGGTGCCCACGGTTCGCATTTTTATTCGCAGGAAAAAATGTTTTAATGATTTACATGGTTCGAAGAAAGAGCATGTTTGGTAAACCATTTAAAGCATAAACTAGCGCACCGGGGTCGCTTTGCTCCCCCGTTTTGCCTGGTCCACCCAGGCAAAATCTGTTAACTTCGGCCAGGCCCTACACCCTGCATACAACGTTTATTAAAGGAAAAATAGTGAAATTCTATCAATAATTAGTGAAAATGCGCCATTACACTTGAATGCTATTAACTCTATCGTGCGATTTTCACATCTGAGGTCTCTTTTAAAGAGAAATTTTATATTTGAAGCTATATTCGTTTTCCAAAAACCATTATACCCTTTTTGCGGCGATTGTCTTTAGAACTATCTAATCTATGAATAAGAGTGAAGTTAAGAATATTATAGTTTTCTTTTGAAAGGGCCCATGTTTGTAATATCTTGGAAGTGCGCATTAAACCTCTGCAATTTATGGAAGAATAATTGAATCGATGATTTTTTGTGCCATAAAATCATAGTGTGCCTTGTGACGAGGGAAATTTGTGAGCAAATTTCCCCCACACATTTATCGCACATATAACCTGAAAAAAAAAAAAAATGTATGAATAATTTAATTTGATGAAATTATTTGAAGTACTTTACCTGGTGACGAGCGATGAGTCCTCACGCGGTTTTATTTTTCGTCAACTGACGAGCACGAAGAAGAAGAAGACCAAAATCCACCACAGCCTACGTCGCTGGAGCAGCGAACAAGATGCCCAGCGGGGAGAGAGAGTTGGTGTGGGAAAAGACACGGCGAATCGTCGATCTCTTTCCCACATCAACGAGAGAGAAAATATGTGCGATCGACCCACCACCAACCAAGCACAAGCCGTGTCGGTGGAAACGATCGAGGCGGACACCGCACAAAGAGGAATCGCCGATAAGGCGATTCTCTCACCGAGCGAGCAGAAACTCACCACGGTGCGTGTGTCTGCCTGGGGAAGTGGAGCGAGCCGACGTCGTTGGTTGTAATCAGAAAACAACAACCACATGAGCGCATCAACTATGCGGAGTGTTGGTTAGCGGAAAACAACAACCACATGAGCGCATCAACTATGCGGAGTTGTTGTTATCGGTTAACAAACAACCACACGAAATGATACTACCGCACAATGCGACAGTGCAGCGGTAGGCAGAGCGGGCCGACGGAGTTGTAATCGGAGAAACAACAACCACATAGGGCGACGGCTAGCGGAACTGCGGCGTGTCACCTGTGATGAGTTGTTGTCACCGAAGATCAACAACATAGAGGGACAAGAGAACAACAAATGGGATAACGGGCGAGGAATGACCATGAACTCGAAAGTGAAGTTCAAGTAACACTGGTTGCGATAGCGTGGGAAAGTGCGAACTCGGAAGTGCACTGACCCACCACAACAAGTACAACAGAGGAACGAGTGGCATAGCGGTGGGACAGCTGATCGTTCCCCTACACGGGAAAGCGGAGGTCCGTCGGTTCGCCAAAGATGAACTCGAGTGGAGCTTGCGGCTGATGAGTCGCCAAGCCCTCGAGATGATTGGCGACCGAACCGAGGGCCATGGGGATGAGTGGAACCAGGACCAGAGGTCTGGAACCAGCCCAGAGTAAGGAGGAGAATCATTCGTTGGTAGGACACCGAGTCCAACAATCATCTCGTGGGGAACCAAGTCCCAGTAATAGTGAAATCTATAAATAAGTGCAAGACCAAAAAACCCAAGTGCCAGTGAAAATCCACGACTTGGAAATATTTCAAGTAAGCAGCCAAGCGCAAGGTAATTAAGTAGAGCTCGAGGCAAAGTGGCCAGAAGCTAATATGTACCAAGACAAACATAATTTTATTAATAAATTCTACGCCGTGAAAACCAAAAATTATAAATAACTTCTACTTCGTGAGAACCTATTGAATTTAGTAGCTAAGCATTTCTGTAGTAAACGACTTTTACTACTAAATGCAAGAAAAATTTGAGATCTACTACTATTTATTCAAAACATTGAAATAGCCTAGCTTAAGAGTCCTGGGAGGTCGAATAGATCTCGATTAACATCCACCCCAGTAGCTATACATTTCTGTAGTAAACTACTGTTACTACTAAATGTAACAGATATTTACATCTACTACTAGTTTATCAAAACATTGAAATATCTAGTTTTAAGAGTCCTGGGAGGTCGAATAGATCTCGATTACATCCACCCCAGTAGCTAAGCATTTCTGTAGTAAACTACTTTTACTACTAAATGCAACGAATATTTAGATCTACTACTATTTTATTAAAACGTTGAATTATCTAGTTTAAAGAGTCCTGGGAGGTCGAATGATCTCGATTAACATCCACCCCCAGTAGCTTAAGCATTTCTGTAGTAAACTACTTTTACTACTAAATGCAACGAATATTAGATCTACTACTATTTTATTAAAAACGTTGAATTATCTAGTTTAAGAGTCTTGGGAGGTCGAATAGATCTCGATTAACATCCACCCCAGTAGCTAGCATTTCCGTAGTAAACTACTTTTACTACTAGATGCAACGAATATTAGATCTACTACTATTTATCAAAACATTGAAATTCCTAGCTTTAAGAGTCTGGGAGGTCGAATAGATCTCGATTAACATCCACCCCAGTAGCTAAGCATTTCTGTAGTAAAACTACTTTACTACTAAATGCAGCAAATATTTATATCTACTACTATTTATTACAAAACGTTGAAATATCGGGTTTTGAGCGTCCTGGGAGGTCGAATAGATCTCGACTAACATATACCCCCGTAGACAAGCACGTGCAGGAAGCAAAGACTACTAACCGGTGTCCAACATAGTCGGTACCAAATCTCTAACGTCATCGTCAAATTCAGAGTTATCTTACATTTAGTAGTAGTGCCAAGTACTACTAAACGATATCTAAAATACAGAATACCACACGAGTTTACTTCACATTTAGTAGTAGTACCAGTACTACTAAACGGTGTCAAATTCCGAGTTATCTACATTTAGTAGTAGTGCCAAGTACTACTAAACGATATCTAAAATACAGAATACCTCACGAGTTTACTTCACATTTAGTAGTAGTGCCAAGTACTACTAAACGGTATCAAAGTTAGAAAATAATATTATAGTTAATATACGCCTCTGATTATCGTCCGTCAGACAGTCCAGTCGTGGTACCAAAGTACTACTAAATGGTATTTAAGAAACCATAGACTACTACTACTGCTACTACATACTATATACTACTACTACTACCTCTAAGTCACCAAGTCCTAATTGCGACTAGAACGAGCACCTAGTGCTCCACCACGGTACAAACGAAACGATACAACGAAACCAGCGCTTACAGGGCCCGTGATCTGGCCAGTCCACTGCCGAAGAGGGGAAACGCGAAGTAAACGGGGAACCATCACCCATCAAGGAGGGACGGACCAGCACCGTGGATCGCTAGTATTTTTACTGAAATTGTATGCATACTATATGAATAAATGATAAACCAGAAATACATGAAATAAATAAACAGTTACAAGAAACTTGGAAAATTCTTTGTCAGAACCTGGACGCCCGCTGAGCTATCCCAGCTTCAAACCCGGGTAACCGGAAGTTCGTGACAGCCTTTAGTTTGCTTTTCCGATTTTAGATGTTTATTACAATGGAGACAAAATCTGATTCAATAAAGACTTGGGAGGATTGAAATTGCTGCGCTACTATAAGCAACATATAGTCCCGCGTGACTGATTCCACTTCAAAGATGAACAGCCATTTGGAAATATGTAGCTCACTGACTTTTGTGGATTGTGATCCCGTCAGCAGGGATTGTATTCTCTCAATCGTCATCTGCTCATTACGTTTATATTGAAAGGATATAATCATTTTTTTATGGGAGTCCATTGAGGTTCTGTTGGATGGGGTCTCCTTCTTCTTGCATTCACTCTCACACTTTCATCAGCAAATAACATCCATAAAGTAGTTGAATTTCTTGTAGATCTACGATTTTGTATGGAAGGTGCTCGTGTCCTATAAGAGATCTTTTCCATTTGATTCATGAGAACTCTTAGTAGCAATATTTAATATAATAACATATGCCAATCATTGAGCTGTAGCTTTTGAGCTGAGCTGTAGCTTGTCAATTTTTAGCATGTAAACTGGTATCGGTGGTACATGATCAGACGCAAAAATTTATCTCTATATATACCATAGTTTATCATATATACCATATTCAACTTTGCGTTATATTGGAGGGCGATGTTATCCATTTTTGACTTGTAAACTCGTATGAGTGGAACATGACCACACACAAAACTTTAACCTCGATATATACCATAGTTCACCAGATATCCCACATAAACCTTTTGCTTTATATGGGAGGTGGCGGGTACGTTGACCGATTACATACAAGTAGCTTATTAAGTATAGAAATACTAAATCAAAATTTCAAGTCAGTATCTCTTACCGTTTTCTTTCTTCACAAAATCTATTTCCACAGACAGACACACAGACAGACGGACATTTTTAAAACTACACATCATAATTTTTTTAAAACTTTTTTTTGTTAACTACATCTTAAAATACCTGAAATTGTAGGAGAGCCATCATAAATTAGAAAAAAAAATCGTTAATAATAGCTTTTTAAGCACTCAAAAAAATCACTTTCTGACTGAGCCACAACGCGCCAAAAAAAAGTCAACTTTGACAGCGCAGAAAAAGAAAACCAAGAGTCCAACAACAACCATTTTCCGGCTAGTGAAGTACAATTTTATATACTTTCATTTGGTACCAAAACCAAATATCATACTTCAATTTTTATTTTACGTTCAAATCGCACGTTTTCGGTGTTTCACCCCAGTGTGTGTCGGTCTGTTCGTCGATCTGTCTATCTCTCTCTCTACTGGGAATTGGGTCTCGAGGCGATAATTTATTATTGAGTTTGCAAAGGCCGCGGGGAGTGAAGCTGAATTGTTATTTTATTTTGTTGTTTTTATTGTTGTTGTTATTGTTGTACAGCAAGTCTCTCACACACTTCATTCAATATTCGCCTGAAGGTATCTTTGGCATCTTCGAGAAGCTCTTGATTTCGTTTTCATGACTCTTTTATGTTTCTTTCGACAATTGCTATTGTTGTTACCATTATGATTGTTGTTTCCATGTGGCTTTTGTTGTTCTTCTTATTGTTGTTATTTTTACTTTCATGAAGACGATTTAAACACATTGTTTATTTATAGATTACCCAAGCTTAAAAGGGTACGACACTTGGCTTCCCATGATCAAGGGGAGTAAAATTGAAAATTAACTCGCCATGAACAGTATGAGGCCATCAAAGGTGAATGATGAATGAACGATACTTGGCAGTAAAATGACCTCTAAAGAGATTTAATTAAGAGCTTAAAGTAGACCTTAACTCAAACCAAACTAAAAACTAATTGCAATAAACCAAGTGTTTCAATCCCCCAATAGAAGACTTTCTAAATAAAAAAACCATATTAAGTCGTATTAATCCATATCTTTGCAAGTGTATGAGTCATGAGTTCTCCAGATGTATTTTGACTCCTTCTACTTCATCATATCCCTGTAGAGATAGATTTATTCTCATATATTTCCATTAAGACCTCGCATAAAATCAACCTCCATCACCTTTTCTTATCCCTCCCACTCGTCCTTCTACTTCAACTCCTCAGCCAAAACTTACTTCCTTCCCTTTTACCTCATTTTCCAACTCATCTCGGTAATAACTCATTAGCCCTTGAAATCCTTTTAAAAACTTCATTAGTACTGCCTCTTGTTCCCGCTCTCTACCTCTCTCTCACACAATATCTCTATTCTTCTCTTTAGCAATTATTTTACCACACCTCCATTCTTTGTTCTTATTCTGTACCACAGTTCCAGTGGACCAGGCCGAAATTGAACAGTCCCACGAGACACAGATGAGGACAAGGAGCTTTCGGAGATCTTCTGGTTGTTCTGCTTTGAATGTCTGTCCTTCTGTCTGTTAGGCCTTCAGTCCGTTTACTGTCTGTCCGTCCGTCTGTTCCTCGGTATATTGGCAAGAGTATTTATTCTATTGCATCCAAATCATTGCAATACTACCGTCCTTTGTTGTTATAAATAGTTGCTGTTGTGTTGTGAATTTTCGAGAGTAAGAGACAGAGAGATACAGAGAAAGAGAGAACAGAGTGGAGGAACGAGGGAATGTGGTGCGAGGGAATGGGAAAATGTTTGCCTGCAGTGGTTCTGGAAGCTGTTGGGTCGAAGTCATAAATCAAACCTCCAGCTTGGTGTTGACCACAGTCGAGAGGCAGCCAACGAACAACGATGCACAGCTGTTAATGAGGCCAAGCGATGGGTGTAAAAGGTAATGGGAGGTGGGTGTAGAGATTGCGGAAGGGACGTTGTAGTAATGGGTCAGAGTGTTGGGGATTTAACTAATTTATAGGAGGAGGTGGGAATGATAAATGACATGTTTTCGGCTTTAGCTCAGCTTGGTGTTACACTTAAGTTGTAATGAGTGCCGGTCAAATCGTGTCTGTAGAGAAATATTTGTTTCATTACAACAAATTACAATAAAATTAAATCAAATTCAATTGAATAGCTCCATGAGAGAGTGTAAATCAGAAGCTACATCGTCGTTATTCCACCTCACCTTCAAGTAATCCATCCAAGAGTAAAAAGTTGAATTTTCCCCTGAACAATAAAATTGACAGGTTTGACCCTTGGCTATCCTTTAAAACACCCAGGGATTAAGGGCTAATTTATTTGTTTCTCTTTTAGTTGTTGAACTCGAAATGGAAAATCGAAAGCTTAAAATAATCTTCCACTTGTCGGAACTTCCACAGCTGTCAGGGATTTTCTATTGTCTCACGATGATGGACAGCTCAAAGTCCTGGAGGAGTGGATGAGATCAGGATTCTGTTTATTTTCAGTTAATTAACGAAATTCAATTAGAAACAATCAACACGTGACGTCCACGAGCGGAAATAGCAAAGGACGATAGCTAAAGTAGGGCCGAAATAGGGAGGAGAAAATAATCACAACTACATCAACAAAACCTACAAAACCGTCGACATCATCACCAACAAGAACAACATTTACTACTAAAACAGCCCCAAAGTAACAACTGCTCATTAGGATGTCGTCAACGAGGACCGCAAATTTTGATGGAATTGAACTTGTTGGTGATTCTAACGAAGGACATCAGCTGGATGGAAGACAGAGAAACCACCTGAGCCTGAGACAGAGAGATGACTATAATGAGCCTGGGAAGAGGTTCCAAAAACTTCAAAATTTTTGCCATTGGCAACATCACCTGAAATGAGTCTAATTAGTTGAATGCTGAGAATAAACATGGGTAAAAGGATTGAAAGGGAAATGAGGGTGAACGAGAGATACAGTGAGAAGTCGAGGGATAGGAGTCAAGAGAAGAGAAACATAAATGAAAAATTCTGAAATGTATAAACTTATTTCATAAAGAAGCTTTCTTTTAACGAAGGATCTTCGTTGTTACCTGAAGTTGACGTAAATCCAAGAGACACTTGAGGTTCATATTTGAACAACAAAAAAAAAACATTTTCTAGACTTTCAGAACTTTTAAGAATAGTAAATCGTAGTCATGGTTAATAAAATATTAAATTGTTTTATGAAATTATCAAATTTTAAATTTTCTATAAAAATTATCAAATTTTGAAAAATTTTAAAATTTAATTCAATAAAATGATCAAATTTTGAATTTGAAATTCAATTTTGAATTGAAAATATAATGAATATGAAAGTGATCAAATCTTGAATTTTCAATAATCAAATTTTTAATTTTCCATGATAAAATTTTTAATTTTCCATAATCAAATTTTGAATTTTCAAGGAAAATTCAAAATTTGATCATTTCATTAAAATTCAAAATTTGATTATGGAAAATTAAAAATTTTACATGGAAAATTAAAATTTGATTATTGAAAATTCAAGATTTGATCACTTTCATATTCATTATATTTTCAATTCAAAATTGAATTTCAAATTCAAAATTTGATCATTTTTATTGACAATTAAATTTTAAAATTTTTCAAAATTTGATAATTTTATAGAAAATTTAAAATTTGATAATTTCATAAAACAATTTAATATTTTATTAACCATGACTACGATTTACTATTCTTAAAAGTTCTGAAAGTCTAGAAAATGTTTTTTTTTTGTTGTTCAAATATGAACCTCAAGTGTCTCTTGGATTTACGTCAACTTCAGGTAACAACGAAGATCCTTCGTTAAAAGAAAGCTTCTTTATGAAATAAGTTTATACATTTCAGAATTTTTTCATTTTATGTTTTCTCTTCTCTTGACTCCTATCCCTCGACTTCTCACTGTATCTCTCGTTCACCCTCATTTCCCTTTCAATCCTTTTACCCATGTTTATTCTCAGCATTCAACTAATTAGACTCATTTTCAGGTGATGTTGCCAATGGCAAAAATTTTGAAGTTTTTGGAACCTCTTCCCAGGCTCATTATAGTCATCTCTCTGTCCAGGCTCAGGTGGTTTCTCGTCTTCCATCCAGCTGATGTCCTTCGTTAGAATCACCAACAAGTTCAATTCCATCGAAATTTGCGGTCCTCGTTGACGACATCCTAATGAGCAGTTGTTACTTTGGGGCTGTTTTAGTAGTAAATGTTGTTCTTGGGTGATGATGTCGACGGTTTGTAGGTTTTGTTGATGTAGTTGTGATTATTTTCTCCTCCCTATTTCGGCCCTACTTTAGCTATCGTCCTGTTGCTATTTCCGCTCGTGGACGTCACGTGTTGATTGTTTCTAATTGAATTTCGTTAATTAACTGAAAATAAACAGAATCCTGATCTACATCCACTCCTCCAGGACTTTGAGCTGTCCATCATCGTGAGACAATAGAAAATCCCTGACAGCTGTGGGAAGTTCCGACAAGTGGAAGATTATTTTAAGCTTTCGATTTTCCATTTCGAGTTCACAACTAAAAGAGAAACAAATAAATTAGCCCTTATCCCTGGGTGTTTTAAAGGATAGCCAAGGGTCAAACCTGTCAATTTTATTGTTCAGGGAAAATTCAACTTTTTACTCTTGGATGGATTACTTGAAGGTGAGGTGGAATAACGACGATGTAGCTTCTGATTTACACTCTCTCATGAGCTATTCAATTGAATTGATTTAATTTTATTGTAATTTGTTGTAATGAAACAAATATTTCTCTACAGACACGATTTGACCGGCACTCATTACAACTTAGTGTAACACCAAGCTGAGCTAAAGCCGAAACATGTCATTTATCATTCCCACCTCCTCCTATAAATTAGTTAAATCCCCAACACTCTGGCCCATTACTACAACGTCCCTTCCGCAATCTCTACACCCACCTCCCATTACCTTTTACACCCATCGCTTGGCCTCATTAACAGCTGTGCATCGTTGTTCGTTGGCTGCCTCTCGACTGTGGTCAACACCAAGCTGGAGTTTGATTTATGACTTCGACCCAACAGCTTCCAGAACCACTGCAGGCAAACATTTTCCCATCCCTCGCACCACATTCCCTCGTTCCTCCACTCTGTTCTCTCTTTCTCTGTAGCTCTCTGTCTCTTACTCTCGAAAATTCACAACACAACAGCAACTATTTATAACAACAAAGACGGTAGTATTGCAATGATTTGGATGCAATAGAATAATACTCTTGCCAATATACCGAGGAACAGACGGACGGACAGACAGTAAACGGACTGAAGGCCTAACAGACAGAAGGACAGACATTCAAAGCAGAACAACCAGAAGATCTCCGAAAGCTCATTGTCCTCATCTGTGTCTCGTGGACTGTTCAATTTCGGCCTGGTCCACTGGAACTGTGGTACAGAATAAGAACAAAGAATGGAGTGTGGTAAAATAATTGCTAAAGAGAAGAATAGAGATATTGTGTGAGAGAGAGGTAGAGAGCGGGAACAAGAGGCAGTACTAATGAAGTTTTTAAAGGATTTCAAGGGCTATGAGTTATTACCGAGATGAGTTGGAAAATGAGGTAAAAGGGAAGGAAGAGTTTTGGCTGAGGAGTTGAAGTAGAAGGACGAGTGGGAGGGATAAGAAAAGGTGATGGAGGTTGATTTATTGCGAGGTCTTTAATGGAAATATATGAGATAAATCTATCTCTACAGGGATATATGAAGTAGAAGGAGTCAAAATACATCTGGAGAACTCATGACTCATACACTTGCAAAGATATGGATTAATACGACTTAATATGGTTTTTTTATTTAGAAAGTCTTCTATTGGGGGGATTTGAAACACTTGGTTTATTGCAATTAGTTTTTAGTTTGGTTTGAGTTAAGGTCTACTTTAAGCTCTTTAATTAAATCTCTTTAGAGGTCATTTTACTGCCAAGTATCGTTCATTCATCATTCACCTTGATGGCCTCATACTGTTCATGGCGAGTTAATTTTCAATTTTACTCCCCTTGATCATGGGAAGCCAAGTGTCGTAACCCTTTTAAGCTTGGGTAATCTATAAATAAACAATGTTAATCGTCTTCATGAAAGTAAAAATAACAACAATAAGAAGAACAACAAAAGCCACAATGGAAACAACAATCATAATGGTAACAACAATAGCAATTGATCGAAAGAAACATAAAAGAGTCATGAAAACGAAATCAAGAGCTTCTCGAAGATGCCAAAGATACCTTCAGGCGAATATTGAATGAATGTGTGAGAGACTTGCTGTACAACAATAACAACAACAATAAAAACAACAAAATAAAATAACAATTCAGCTTCACTCCCGCGCGCCTTTGCAAACTCAATAAATAAATTATCGCCTCGAGACCCAATTCCCAGTAGAGAGAGATAGACAGATCGACGAACAGACCGACACACACTGGGGTGAAACACCGAAAACGTGCGATTGAACGTAAAATAAAAATTGAAGTATGATATTTGGTTTTGGTACCAAATGAAAGTATATAAAATTGTACTTCACTAGCCGGAAAATGGTTGTTGTTGGACTCTTGGTTTTCTTTTTCTGCGCTGTCAAAGTTGACTTTTTTTTGGCGCGTTGTTGCTCAGTCAGAAAGTGATTTTTTTGAGTGCTTTAAAAAGCTATTATTAACGATTTTTTTTCTAATTTTATGATGGATCCTACAATTTCAGGTATTTTAAGATGTAGTTAACAAAAAAAAAGTTTAAAAAAATTATGATGTGTAGTTTTAAAAATGTCCGTCTGTCTGTGTGTCTGTCTGTGGAAATAGATTTTGTGAAGAAACGGTAAGAGATACTGACTTGAAATTTTGGATTTAGTATTTCTATATTAATAAGCTACTTGTATGTAATCGGTCAACGTACACGCCCACCTCCCATATAAAGCAAAAGGTTTATGTGGGATATCTGGTGAACTATGGTATATATCGAGTTAAAGTTTTGTGTGTGGTCATGTTCCACTCATACGAGTTTACAAGTCAAAAATGGATAACATCGCCCTCCAATATAACGCAAAAGTTGAATATGGTATATATGATAAACTATGGTATATATAGAGATAAATTTTTGCGTCTGATCATGTACCACCGATACCAGTTTACATGCTAAAAATTGACAAGCTACAGCTCAGCTCAAAAGCTACAGCTCAATGTTGGATATGGTAAACCATATAGACAGTTATTATATTAAATATTGCTACTAAGAGTTCTCATGAATCAAATGGAAAAGATCTCTTATAGGACACGAGCACCTTCCATACAAAATCGTAGATCTACAAGAAATTCAACTACTTTATGGATGTTATTTGCTGATGAAAGTGTGAGAGTGAATGCAAGAAGAAGGAGACCCCATCCAACAGAACCTCAATGGACTCCCATAAAAAAATGATTATATCCTTTCAATATAAACGTAATGAGCAGATGACGATTGAGAGAATACAATCCCTGCTGACGGGATCACAATCCACAAAAGTCAGTGAGCTACATATTTCCAAATGGCTGTTCATCTTTGAAGTGGAATCAGTCACGCGGGACTATATGTTGCTTATAGTAGCGCAGCAATTTCAATCCTCCCAAGTCTTTTATTGAATCAGATTTTGTCTCCATTGTAATAAACATCTAAAATCGGAAAAGCAACTAAAGGCTGTCACGAACTTCCGGTTACCCGGGTTTGAAGCTGGGATAGCTCAGCGGGCGTCCAGGTTCTGACAAAGAATTTTCCAAGTTTCTTGTAACTGTTTATTTATTTCATGTATTTCTGGTTTATCATTTATTCATATAGTATGCATACAATTTCAGTAAAAATACTAGCGATCCACGGTGCTGGTCCGTCCCTCCTTGATGGGTGATGGTTCCCCGTTTACTTCGCGTTTCCCCTCTTCGGCAGTGGACTGGCCAGATCACGGGCCCTGTAAGCGCTGGTTTCGTTGTATCGTTTCGTTTGTACCGTGGTGGAGCACTAGGTGCTCGTTCTAGTCGCAATTAGGACTTGGTGACTTAGAGGTAGTAGTAGTATATAGTATGTAGTAGCAGTAGTATGGTTTCTTAAATACCATTTAGTAGTACTTTGGTACCACGACTGGACGTCTGACGGACGATAATTCAGAGGCGTATATTAACTATAATATTATTTTCTAACTTTGATACCGTTTAGTAGTACTTGGCACTACTACTAAATGTGAAGTAAACTCGTGAGGTATTCTGTATTTTAGATATCGTTTAGTAGTACTTGGCACTACTACTAAATGTAAGATAACTCGGAATTTGACACCGTTTAGTAGTACTTGGTACTACTACTAAATGTGAAGTAAACTCGTGTGGTATTCTGTATTTTAGATATCGTTTAGTAGTACTTGGCACTACTACTAAATGTAAGATAACTCTGAATTTGACGATGACGTTAGAGATTTGGTACCGGGACTATGTTGGACACCGGTTAGTAGTCTTTGCTTCCTGCACGTGCTTGTCTACGGGGGTATATGTTAGTCGAGATCTATTCGACCTCCCAGGACGCTCAAAACCCGATATTTCAACGTTGTAATAAAATAGTAGTAGATATAAATATTTGCTGCATTTAGTAGTAAAAGTAGTTTACTACAGAAATGCTTAGCTACTGGGGTGGATGTTAATCGAGATCTATTCGACCTCCCAGGACTCTTAAAGCTAGGAATTTCAATGTTTTGATAAAATAGTAGTAGATCTAAATATTCGTTGCATCTAGTAGTAAAAGTAGTTTACTACGGAAATGCTTAGCTACTGGGGTGGATGTTAATCGAGATCTATTCGACCTCCCAAGACTCTTAAAACTAGATAATTCAACGTTTTAATAAAATAGTAGTAGATCTAAATATTCGTTGCATTTAGTAGTAAAAGTAGTTTACTACAGAAATGCTTAGCTACTGGGGTGGATGTTAATCGAGATCTATTCGACCTCCCAGGACTCTTAAAACTAGATAATTCAACGTTTTAATAAAATAGTAGTAGATCTAAATATTCGTTGCATTTAGTAGTAAAAGTAGTTTACTACAGAAATGCTTAGCTACTGGGGTGGATGTTAATCGAGATCTATTCGACCTCCCAGGACTCTTAAAACTAGATATTTCAATGTTTTGATAAAATAGTAGTAGATGTAAATATCTGTTACATTTAGTAGTAACAGTAGTTTACTACAGAAATGTATAGCTACTGGGGTGGATGTTAATCGAGATCTATTCGACCTCCCAGGACTCTTAAAGCTAGGTATTTCAATGTTTTGAATAAATAGTAGTAGATCTAAATTTTTCTTGCATTTAGTAGTAAAAGTCGTTTACTACAGAAATGCTTAGCTACTAAATTCAATAGGTTCTCACGAAGTAGAAGTTATTTATAATTTTTGGTTTTCACGGCGTAGAATTTATTAATAAAATTATGTTTGTCTTGGTACATATTAGCTTCTGGCCACTTTGCCTCGAGCTCTACTTAATTACCTTGCGCTTGGCTGCTTACTTGAAATATTTCCAAGTCGTGGATTTTCACTGGCACTTGGGTTTTTTTGGTCTTGCACTTATTTATAGATTTCACTATTACTGGGACTTGGTTCCCCACGAGATGATTGTTGGACTCGGTGTCCTACCAACGAATGATTCTCCTCCTTACTCTGGGCTGGTTCCAGACCTCTGGTCCTGGTTCCACTCATCCCATGGCCCTCGGTTCGGTCGCCAATCATCTCGAGGGCTTGGCGACTCATCAGCCGCAAGCTCCACTCGAGTTCATCTTTGGCGAACCGACGGACCTCCGCTTTCCCGTGTAGGGGAACGATCAGCTGTCCCACCGCTATGCCACTCGTTCCTCTGTTGTACTTGTTGTGGTGGGTCAGTGCACTTCCGAGTTCGCACTTTCCCACGCTATCGCAACCAGATTGTTTACTTGAACTTCACTTTCGAGTTCATGGTCATTCCTCGCCCGTTATCCCATTTGTTGTTCTCTTGTCCTTCTATGTTGTTGATCTTCGGTGACAACAACTCATCACAGGTGACACGCGCAGTTCCGCTAGCCGTCGCCCTATGTGGTTGTTGTTCTCCGATTACAACTCCGTCGGCCCGCTCTGCCTACGCTGCACTTGTCGCATTGTGCGGTAGTTATCATTTCGTGTGGTTGTTGTTAACCGATAACAACAACTCCGCATAGTTGATGCGCTCATGTGGTTGTTGTTTTCCGATAACAACAACTCCGCATAGTTGATGCGCTCATGTGGTTGTTGTTTTCTGATTACAACAACGACGTCGGCTCGCTCCACTTCCCCAGGCAGACACACGCACCGTGGTGAGTTTCTGCTCGCTCGGTGAGAGAATCGCCTTATCGGCGATTCCTCTTTGTGCGGTGTCCGCCTCGATCGTTTCCACCGACACGGCTTGTGCTTGGTTGGTGGTGGGTCGATCGCACATATTTTCTCTCTCGTTGATGTGGGAAAGAGATCGACGATTCGCCGTGTCTTTTCCCACACCAACTCTCTCTCCCCGCTGGGCATCTTGTTCGCTGCTCCAGCGACGTAGGCTGTGGTGGATTTTGGTCTTCTTCTTCTTCGTGCTCGTCAGTTGACGAAAAATAAAACCGCGTGAGGACTCATCGCTCGTCACCAGGTAAAGTACTTCAAATAATTTCATCATATTAAATTATTCATACATTTTTATTTTTTTTTCAGGCAATATGTGCGATAAATGTGTGGGGGAAATTTGCTCACAAATTTCCCTCGTCACAAGGCACACTATGATTTTATGGCACACAAAAAATCATCGATTCAATTATTCTTCCATAAATTGCAGAGGTTTAATGCGCACTTCCAAGATATTACAAACATGGGCCCTTTCAAAAGAAAACTATAATATTCTTAACTTCACTCTTATTCATAGATTAGATAGTTCTAAAGACAATCGCCGCAAAAAGGGTATAATGGTTTTTGGAAAACGAATATAGCTTCAAATATAAAATTTCTCTTTAAAAGAGACCTCAGATGTGAAAATCGCACGATAGAGTTAATAGCATTCAAGTGTAATGGCGCATTTTCACTAATTATTGATAGAATTTCACTATTTTTCCTTTAATAAACGTTGTATGCAGGGTGTAGGGCCTGGCCGAAGTTAACAGATTTTGCCTGGGTGGACCAGGCAAAACGGGGGAGCAAAGCGACCCCGGTGCGCTAGTTTATGCTTTAAATGGTTTACCAAACATGCTCTTTCTTCGAACCATGTAAATCATTAAAACATTTTTTCCTGCGAATAAAAATGCGAACCGTGGGCACCGGCGAGCGTGGCCCAGGATTTAAATCGTTACAAAACTAAAGACATAAATTCAGAGACAAAATAATTATGAATAAAATTAAAAGAATGACTACGAATGGAGTATAATTTTTGGAACCAATGGTGCAGGTTCCATTACATAATTTTCTTATATTTTTAGTACTTTTTTAACAAGAAAATTATCATGTAATATAGAGACCAAATATCGATATACAATGTCTAAAATCTACTTTTTTACTTAGAACACATAATTGTTCTATGTAAAAACAAAAACAACCGATAACGAGAAACATTGTTTGATTAGGTTTAATGATATTTATTTTATTTTTCTAATCACGAAACAAATGCACGCGAGCGCATTGCAATATTTTGTTTTTGTAAGCAATGCATATGTTGTTGTTATCGTACGAACTTTTGTTCTACTCATGAAACTTATTGTACTCGGAAGAATCATTATTGTTTGTGAATTGAGCGGAAAATTCCACGATAACAAAATGTGATAACAAATATGAAATCGGTCTTCAATACGAAGCCAATCGATGCATACGGCCACTAACTCAGTGATTATAAGCTAAAGTGAGTGAAAAACGCACAATGTGAACAAGAACGAAGTGAAAAGTGAAATAGAATCTGTGACAATGACGACCCCCTCTGCTGAAGACGACCGTAAACGAATTAGAGACAGCGATTTACGGATATGCACGTGGAATGTGCGAAGCCTCAAATCGAAAGATGCCGAAGTTGAGCTATTTGAAATCATCGAGGAACACAAGGCTGATATCACCGCTCTCCAAGAAATGCGATGGACGGGACAGGGTCGCGTCGACGGAGCCTCCTTCGATGTCTACTACAGTGGTCAGGTGAAGAACCAGCAGCTTGGTGTTGGGTTTGCGGTTGGGCGGAGACTCCGCCACCTGGTCTCCGATTTTACCATGGTGAATGAACGATTGGCCACTATCCGCATTAGGGGCAATTTCTACAACATCAGCCTGATTTGTGCGCACGCTCCGACGAATGTGCCGAAGAAGAAAGCGAACGCAAAGGCGACGAGGGACGATAACGAGCTGAGAGAACAATTCTACCAACAACTTCATGACGCATACGAACGTTGCCCTCGCCACGACGTAAAGATCGTGATAGGGGACTTCAACGCCAAGGTGGGCAAAGAGGACGTCTTTGGGCGGACAGTCGGAAAGCACTCCCTGCACGATGAGACCACCGAGAACGGCATGAGGCTGATCAACTTCGCTGCAGCGCGAGACATGGTAGTCTGTAGCACCATATTCGAACACCCCGCGATCCACAAGGCCACATGGGTGTCGCCTGATAAGAACACGCGCAATCAAATCGATCACGTGGCGATCGACGAAATGCATGCTGGCAGTATTTTGGACGTTCGCGCCTACCCAGACACCAGCTTCAAGTCGGACCATTGCCTTGTTATAGCCAGTTGCAGAATGCAAAATAAAACACCGAGAATGCTTGACATCGAAAGGATGCAATCGCCACAGATACTCCGAGACTTCGCCGCCCGGCTCTCAGCCCTGCTCTGGGAGAACATTCCCCAACATGGCGATATTCTGCTCGCAATGGACCCACATATCCTACTCGATGCGCACCGCTGCCGAGGAGGTGCTGGGCTTTCTCCAACCCGAAAGAGCGTCATCGACTAAGCCAGGAGAAAGCGCCACTCTGCAGGCAATGATAAATCGAGCTGTTAAGGCAAGCATATCGAGATGCTCGAGGATCGAAAAGAGATCCATGAATTCTCTCGGACCATAGAGGGCCCGAGGAAAGTTTCCTCTGTGCACTGTACAGATGAAATGGTAATCTTGTGACTGGCATCCAGGAAGCACTGACGATATGGAGGAATCACTTCTCAAGCCTCCTCAATGATGGCGACGATGGAATCGGAAACTATTCCGATTCCAGTGGCGAAAGCCAACCTGATGAGCCAGAGATTGATGAAGAATCCGTGAACATTTCGCCGCCAGACTACCGTGAGGTCTTAACAGCCATCGACGGGCTAAGGGACGACGAACCAGCAGGCGCCGATGGCCTGGCCGCAGAGTTCTTCAAGGCCGGTGGCGAAAGTCTGACCAGGCGCCTGCACGAACTCTTGTGTCGAATATGGTCGGAAGAATGCATGCCCAGCGATTGGAACATCGCTGTATTGTGTCCGATTTACGACAATGGAAATCCCACTCCTTCAATAGCTACCGTAGATTAGCCTTTGGAATACCGCATATAAGATCCTCTCCAGCATATTGAGTGAGCGAATGAAACCGATCGTCGAAGAACTGATTGGGCCCTATCAGTGTGGTTTCAGGACCCGGCAAGTCCACCATTGATCCGATCTTCACAGTACGCCAGATCTTGGAGAGACCCGCGAATTTCAGACCGACACTCACCACCTCTTTGTCGAATACAAAGCCGCATTCGACAGCATGATAAGGAGCCATTTGTACGCCGCCATGTCTGAACTTGGTATCCCCGCCAAGCTCATCAGGCTTAGCAGAATGACGCTGAGTCACACCAGCGGCTTGGTGCGCATTGGAAAGAACCTCTCCGAGCCATTCGCTACCACACGCGGTTTCAGACAAGGTGACTGCGGGCTTGCGGGCGTCTTCTTCAATCTGATGCTGGAGAAGATTGTAAGAGCTGCGAAGATTGATCGCAAGCACACGATTTTCGAGATGAATATCATGCTAGTTGCCTACGAGACCGCATCCTCATTATGGTCGCAGCGCTTACGATGTCAATAAGGCTTTCTGCAATCTGGAAAGAGAGTCGAGTCGTGTGGGTCTAGTGGTGAACAAGGACAGGACCAAGTATCTCCTGTCGACCACGGGAGAAGAACACTCACATACGCCAGTGGTGATTGGCAACCACAACTTGACAATGTCAAGACATTCGACTACCATCCTGACGGACACGAACAATGTGAGCCTTGAGATCAAACGAAGAATAACCCTGGCCAACAGGTGCTACTTTCGACTCACTTTACTCACAAAGCAAAGAGCTCTCTCCTAAGACAAAAAACTAAACCTCTCTCGTCATTCCTGTTCTGCTTTACGGGTCGGAAGCTTGGACGTTGACGATCTCCGATGAGAGGTCTTTAGTTGCGTTCGAGAAGGAAATCCTTCACAGGATCTTCGGACCACTTAGTATTCACCCTGAGTACCGCCTCAGAAGCAAGCGTCAACTGTATGAGCGTATGACGACGATGATATAATCAAGCGCATCAACATCAAGCGATGCGATTGGCTAGATCAAGTCAATAGAATGAAAAAGAACACTACAGCGAGGAAGGTCCTCTCAGCGGTACCCGATGGCAGACGGAAACCGGGAGGGCAAAAGTCCGGTGGAAGGACCACGTAGAGAAGAAGAAGAAGGAGATCAGCCGCGAACGCATTGATGAGGCAAATTCTGTTGACCAAGTAAGTAATTGGACCAATATTAAATATAATTTTTGGATTTTTGATTAATCATTGATATTCTATTACATACGAATTTCAACAAAAGATTTGTCATTTTTTGCTTTATTTTTAAAGGTAGCAAATGTACCAACAGCTAGTGCGGAGCGTGCGACGAGACAGCACCCGAGACAGTTCTGAAAGAACTTGGAAAGAGAGAGAGAGCGAGATGAGTGATTGATCATGTGATCAGGTGACGTCACGAGCAAACAAACAGTCTGCGATCACCCGTACTCGGCACAGGAAATCGTTTATGTCGAAGTCGTCGCTAGTGCTCACATTCCGTCCGTCCAAGAAAAAACTGAATCGACACTGCAACGGCTCTCATGTAGTTTCATCAAGTAATGTCATAGCTGTTCGGTGATGACGGTGAAAATTTCCAAATGTCTCTAACCAAATTTTCCAAAACATAATTAACGTAAATCTAGCAATACAATACTGATTTTATTTAACTTCATGTTTGTATCGTCTCTATTTTGGTTTGTTTTGGTGAATGTTATAGTTTTGGATAAGAAAGCTTCTTATTACAAGAGGAAGTGATGCCACTACATACAAGCTGTGATAAATATTAATCTTTATATAGATACTTTTATTATATTTTGTTTACATGTAATAGTTGCATGTAAGAATATTTTTATTGTATTTAAAAGTATTCAAATAAAGTTGTGAAGAAAAAAATGTACCAATGTTGGTTAAAATTAACGAAAAAGACAAGGCTATAAGTGCAGCCAACTGTCAGAACGATTTTACATAACTTGAACTCAACTAAAGAAACTATTAGAAAAAAAACTATTAGACGGGAGGAGAAGGATAGAAGACGAAGGAATGAGTAGGATTGGGAGAGAGAGAGGATGGGACAGAGAAAGGAACATACAGCAAGAATGAGAAGTCGTAACCATTAAATTTTGTTCATTCAAAAATTAAACAGAGCTTAAGCGACAAGAGTTATCACAGAAACAACAAGCTTTTACCGAAAACAACGATTAAATAGCATAACAACAACTACCATAAAAATAAGCACCACAATAACAACCAAAACAACAATGACTGTCACAACAACAAGAAATACACCAATAGCTACTATCGACTTATACTCATGTAATTAATTGGCAAGCCACCAAAGAACTCTGGGGGCAAAAGAACAACAAATTCTTTTTTGTTTTGTTATTCCACAGCTTGTTATTTTTTTTTTTACTCTAGTCATACACATGTCATTGATGTTGTTGTAGCAGTAATTGTATTTATGTTGATGTTGTTGTCATGGCTGTTGCCTTCTGCAACACTTTCAACTTAAACGTTCTGACAAATGACCAATAATTGCATGTTCTATCCGAAAAATTCCCCTTTTCTTCGTTCTCTTCATTTCCTTTCTCATTCTTCTCTGTGTTCCGTCATTATTTTTCATTTGCTTTTAAACAAGCTGTTCATGGTCATGGTTTGTGGTCTTTAATTGATTTAAATTATATCCAATTAATTGAATTTACACGATTTTCAATATATTTTTCTTCATCGTACCACATAATCATCATCATTCTTTCCTACTCTTCTTGCAATATAGTCCCTTTATCAGTGGATTAGTTTCCTGTGTCACTTCATCCCTTTTCTAAATGTATTGGCTTCCATTAATACCATCTGTTCCTTATTGCCCTCCTTCTTTCCTTCGTACTTTCCTTTATGTCTGGACTTCACAGAGCTTTGTCAAATTGAACAAGGCTCTTTACGAGATCCTACAGACGAATGATACGATGGGTATGATAAATATGGAGGAATCTTGTCTGGAAAGTCGAAGGTAATGTTGAGTTGGAGAAGAAACAGCTGGTGAAATATATGGTTCTCATTAGTTGGCTGAACATACACATGATGCAGCATATGCCGAGGAAATAAAGATGTAGAAAAAGGATATAGAGAGAGAGTAAGAAAAATGAAAGAGGAGAAAGAGAGACAGTGAGCGAAAGCAATGAGAGATTGGAAAAGAAAAAGTTAGCACGAGTCACAAGAGTGGTTGAGAAGACATGGCTCGAAAGTGAAGTCAAAAGTTGGCTAAGTAGATCAGTTAAAGATAGAGTTAGGAGAGACCACTTGATCAAGAATTCAGCAACAAGGACGATTCACTCGTCTCGCAACTTCTCGCTTCTCACGAAAAAGAAAAACATGAGAAATGAGCAAAAACTTCAGTTTCTGTGCTCCTTGTTGCTTCTAAAATATTTATGAATTTTTATGCTCAGGAGACGTTTAATTTTTTGATATTTCTTGAAAGTTGGAAGCATGTCTTGCTCGTCTCTCGGAATATTTATTTTCCCCTCAACCATGGAGTCGGAGGAAGGGAGACAACTTGAAAAGAGAATACAGGTGGAGAAGAGAGTTCAGGCGAATGAGGTCAAGGTGTGAATGAAGCTCATAAGGATATCAGGTTTCACGCAGCGTCAGACACAATATGTGAGTGTGAGAGGCGGATATGAGGAGTGTGCCAGTGGGTGTGATGCGTGTGTTGGGAGCTTGTTTGGCATACAAAGTCCACCTTGAACTTGTGCAACTGACATTCAAAGTTTCCTTCCTTCGATGTCAAGTTCTTGGTAAGAAAGGGGAGAAAGGTAAAAATAAGAAAAGACAATGTGGAAAATCAAAGAAAAAGTAAAAGAAATAAAAAACAAAAGGTGAAAGTAAAAGTATAAAAAAAAGTAGAGAAGAAATTGTACGAACAAAAAAATACAATAAAATAATTGAAAAAATGAGGGATAGTAATAAAATACTAGTCAAGAGCTTTGGGGATCTTATGAAAGGCTGACTAGTATACACTTGAAGGATGATTTCATCATGCTTAAAGAAGTCTTAAAGAAACACTCGCAGGATCTTAACAGGAAGCTTAGTGTGTATAAAAAATGGTGAATGCCAAGACAATCTAAAGAATGACTTATAAAAGACTTAAGGAGAACTTAAAGAATTCCTCAGAAAAATTCTTGTATTACATTAAGTAAGATGCTTCCAAAGAGAACCGCAGAAGAAGAAGGTTAAGACAAAAAAAAATAAAATGAAAAGCTAGGAAATGAATTTGCATTTGTCGTTCCTCTATCTGTTTTTCAATTCCCCATTATGACTGTTTTTGCTTTTCATTTGTCTGTCAGTTACTTCTATCTGTTGACCTGGTTTAATGTCTTTCGTTAGTCAACTCTCTACAATCGATGACGGAAATCCGTCCGCTGATGTTTCATAAACAAACTCGATCGTGATGCAATAAAATCAAACTTGATCCATATTTTTCTATGTACTCTATGATATTTTCTTTTTTCTGTACTCTTTCCGTTTTTACTTGTCGTTTTGACCATGTTCCTGTCCTGTTCCAGTCTGTTTTTTTTGTACGTCCCAGTCTGTCTGTCCTTCAGTCGATCGATCATTAATTTCCAACACCTTCGATAAATACCATGTGATCCAAACAAGTAATTACTATGAGAACCAGAGGTAATTGGCGCATGTTTGTGTGTGACAGTGTTTATAATATGTTTTTCACTGTGTGTTGCAAAAAGCTAATTGCTGGCTAATAACTCGTAAACTCTCATGTTCTCGGATCAAATGATCAGTGGATTGTTATCAATCACTCAATTCAATAGTATGAGTTTATTGTTATGTTGTTGTGTATATTTCTTTATATTATTTCTGTTTTTTTTATAAGTGAAAAATTGAGATACTTTTCTTAGCATGATGAAAATTTATAGACCACGCTCACTCCCACTTTTCCACTTTTATTAAATCTTCCATATCGTTTCAATTGTCCATCGGTTGGATTGTTCGTTGACTTTTCTGTCTGTCCATCAACTCATTCGTCTTGCTGAAAGTTCAACCCAATCTGGCATCTGCCGTCGACAGTTAGGTGTGGCCACCTCGGTTGCGAGTTTCAAATAAATAAGCTGGAAGCCAAAACAAACGACCAGTCAGGAGGGAGACTGATAGAGAGAGAGAGGAGAGGAAGCAAGACAAACGCTTAAGCAAGAAGCTGAGAAAGAGGGAAGGAGACAGACAAATGTTAAAGAAAGAGAATGAGATGGAAGCTGGCAAGGAGTGAGTTAGACAACAAATTCGAAAGGAAATCGAAAGTTGTATCGCTCGACGAGTGATTTTTTGTGGCGTTGTTTGAAGTTTCGTTCGATTCGCTTATGATGCAATTTGGCAAATGTCAAAAAACTACAACGAATATCTGGTGCTAAATAAAAACAATCAAATAGTATAAGAAAACAACAAAATACCAACAACATCAAGACAACAACAAGACAACATATATATGTCCATTGAGTTCAGTATTTGCATGAATCTGAACAACAAAAAAATTGATTTAATTCTGTGTCGAATTGTTGTTGGCTTTGTTGTAGTTGTTGCAATTATTACAAACGATTTTTAATTTTTTGCATGTCGGTATTGCAAAGAGTATTGTTGGTATTATTAGCATAATTATTTTTGTAGCTATTTTTAGTTGCATTTCCATCACTTTTGAAAATTAATGGTGCCGACAAACAACGGCGAGCAGTCGATCTTAAAGCTGTCACTTGAGATTTTTTGATTAGATTATTATTTTGTCCGTCTATACTGAATTTTACCTATAATCACTACTTGCACCAGAAGGTCTTTTAGATATTTTTAATTTAATGCAACGTATTAGGTTTAAATATGTCATAAATGGTTAAAAATAAAACATAAATTTTTAAAGTTATTTCATTGTTATTTTCATATTTTTTCATATATGCAGCAGAGGAAAATCATGACCGCACAGGATTCTATTTAATTTGTCAATTAACGTTCCTCACTTTCTCTCCTTTTACTTTTATTTGAGCAACAATAGTTAAGTAGCAATATATGTAATATGATCAACAACTATACCGCCAACAATAAAAATTATCAACAAATAACAACATCAAAAACAACCTCAACAGCAGCATCATAAATATCAAAAGTACCAATAACAACAAAAGGCGATCTCCGTTCTCATGAATACGAATCGGGAATTAAGTTAAGTACAAATCGAATGCGTTATAGCGATATCGCTTGTTCGCAATGAAATTATCGATCATAATTTTGATCCAATGTTATCGCAACACACCACATGCTGTCGACGTCGCTTCATTCGCAATTCTCGTCGGCAACAAATCGTTGAATGGATTGATGAATCTCCATCGGATGCGATCAACACAATAAGGAGATATGTTTATGACCTTAGTCAAGAGTATGAGGGATATAGAATAATGGAAATGAAGTGATATAGAAGGATAGATGAAAGGAACTGAGAGGAAAGAGACAATGGTGGAGCACATCAAGATGGGTAAATGCATTGAAGTAAGAGAATAAGACACGATTAAATCCAATTAGGTTTGGCTATAATACTTAAATGAAAATTGCGTTCCATTGAAAACATTAAAAACAAGAAAATTACAGAATATAATAACAATAACACTAAATTCAAAAGGTTTCATCGAGTTCGTTCATTCGATGTAAGATTGATTTATATTTATGTACTTTGTAGATGTTGTTATTAATTTTATGATTCAGCAAAGCTGTTGAGGCTATCGAAAGAAACATCGAAAAGTTGGCAAGAATAACACATTATTTATTGATTTAAAAACATTAAGAACATAATTTTATTAAATAGAAATATATTGTTTATTTTAAATAATTAAATGATTTTTACATTCTTTTATATATGAACTATATTCATTTATATGAACCTAATGAGTAACAAAGGCTTATTTTATTTTAAAGTTGGGATGTAAAAATTTAAAGTTTTAAATTTAAAAATTAAGATAAAAACCACAACAAAATTGACAAAATACACCACTGGTGCATTTGACGAACTTTCGATCTTCGAACCCGAAATCGAATAACGAAAGTTTACGTCTCTTCGTGTAAGGCCGAGGGTTCACGCTCGACGACACTCGGTCTCTTTTCTCGCCGTTCGTCAACGAAGAATAACCTGAAAATTATTTTCGATCGGTGGAAAAATTACTATTGCTGAATTCGCGAGTTTTGGGACACAAATCAAGTGGAACTCCATCGAACTCAATTTAACCTCACGTTAACCTCACTGTATTTCCATCAATGTGTTCCAAGGCGCTCCCGACCTCAAGCCTCTGTTCCGAACAACATCGAAGGGCTCGCGATGACCATGGAGGCTGGGTCCCGAATCCCCAGTCGGCCTGTCCAAATTGCGGGCAACAGGTCCACAAAGAGAGATCATGTCCCAATCCGCGGATCTACTTCTGCTGGATCTGCGGCAGACGAAGTGTGCGAACAGTCGATTGTTGTCGTCGGCAGGCGGAAAGAAACAGGGGGAGGAAAAAAGAGAAGCAGCCACCCACAACAGCAACCACACTGCGAGCTGACGCCCACCATATCTTCGCGGAGATTTTGCTGGCAGGAACTCAAGTTGAGGCAACCATCGACTCCGGCGCTTCGAAGTGTTTTCTCAGCGAGGAATTGGTGGCCCATCTGGGGATTCCAGTTCAGCGGATCAAAGAGAAGTTGATCGGCGTCACGCTCGCTGATGGAAGCATCCGACGAGTAAAAAAAGTGGCAGAGGCCGAGGTTTGTTTGGGAAACTTTCGTAGCAAGTGTCAATTTATAATTATGCCCAATTCTAATGTTGATGTCCTCTTGGGCTTGGATTTTTGTATC
This sequence comes from Coelopa frigida, assembly GCA_017309665.1. Classification (NCBI taxonomy): domain Eukaryota; kingdom Metazoa; phylum Arthropoda; class Insecta; order Diptera; family Coelopidae; genus Coelopa; species Coelopa frigida. The sequence goes on from JAFDUT010000323.1 coordinate 26,198, forward strand.
CAAGCGGGTGCCGTCTTCAGTTGCGGTGGATCGATGGTCGATTTGGCGCATGTCAAACAGCGAAAACGTAAAGAAAGCCAGCGTGACCGAAAACGGGATGAATTCCAGCGATTCTTGAACGAGGAGCTGACCAAGGGATCTGAAAGGAACCACCACCAGCGACGAGCAGATCGCCGAGCTGATGCTTCGAGTAACGTTGACCGACATGCGGGAGGAGAAGGAGGCTACCGTAGTACACAATACAGATGGAATCGAAACGTCCGGCCCCGAGGTCCCCGAAGTCTAAAAAGACCAAAATTTGTCGACTTCTATTTGGGACACATGTCGCCCTTCTTTTTTATTTGTGTATTCGTTTATCTTTTATTTTCAATATTTAATTGTTAAGTTTTGTTGAATTAGTAGAATAAGAAAAATTAAGTTTGTTAAGTTAAGTAAAGACATTGAAATTATTTAGAAATCATTTTAAAAAAATAAAGAAAACTCAAAACAAAATACCAATTGTAAAAATTTTTCATTTTCTGAACTAATTAGAAAAAAACTACGTAATGAAGAAGCTTTAACGACTTGGTTTTAATTTTGTTGTCAACTTATTGTTGTTGTACAGAGTAAAACAAACAATAATTTCAGTTCAAATTAAATTTCAGTTTTAGGCACTGAAGAGAGAACAGGGAATAAAAGTAAAGAGTAATAAGAAGCTGTGGATGATAGTGTCCAGGAGTTTCAGAGAAAATTTGAGAAAATCGAAAAAGTTTTAGCCATAGGAACAGTAATGAGAAAACTTGCTACATAAACTTAATTTTCCATTTGTCCTCTCTTTGAGTGGGAATATCTCTGTTTCTGGAATTTGGGAACTTTAACGACGCTGCATCTCGATGAAATTCTAAATTCGAAAGTAGTTTTAGAGGACACAAACAACAACATTACCATTGAAGCCAACGACCACCAAGAACCTGATCTGCTTCCAATTTCGAAGGTTGTTTCCCATCCCATAAGTATAAAATCAATATTTACGTATAAATCTGAAATCTTAATAATCCTGATACTCAAGTCTTCGTTGAAAATATATTCCAATATCTTTATTGCATTGGAGTGAAATTATCGTGCTACTAAAAATAATGAAAATTAAATAAAATTTTCCATTTTTTGTTTATTTGTTGTAATTATTTATTAATTTAATTAGGTAATCTTATTTCATAGCAACAGTTGTATAATTGAAACAACATTTACATAAACAGGTACAGCAGCTTAACAATACAGATACTTCCATCATGCATTCCATCCACTATTTTAGGGTGTTGGGATCCCCAGTTGGTTGTAAGTCACGGGATTATGAT
>JAFDUT010000324.1:0-27476 GCA_017309665.1 Coelopa frigida
GGTCCGTCGCCGACCTAAAGAGGCTCCGGGTTTGGGCTCCTTGGTTGACTCCGCCGAAGAAGAAATGTGCAAATTATGTTGTCATCAAATTTTGACGACCCTTGCTTTTTATTGAACGCCTTTTCTCGCTTCCCTACCCTGCCATCCAAAATGGGACAAACTGACGGCCATGCATCATATTGATTTTACGATCTGTGTCGGTGGGAAGAGGGAGGAGATAAGGAAGCGAGAATGTTGCTTCGGTAAGTGTCGAAGTTTTTACGGCCTCTTCGAAATATGTAGCATTATCAGGATGCGGGACAGGACAAAGTCGAATTGCAGCCTTTACTTGGCTATGAGTCTTCCCTTCAATCCTCAAGAATTCAAGGACATCGGGTTTTACGATGGGTCGAAAACGACAAAATGAAGGAGAAAACGTACAGCGCTTCTTAAAGAACTTTAAGTTCCTTTTCTGATTCCTGAAGTTTCGGAATTTGTACCAGAATCCGAATTTGTCCCAGAATCGGAATTCGTACCAGAATAAGCATTTTTTCCAGAATCCGATCCTTCCCTCATCCGGGTATTCTCGTAGATTCTTCGCTTCCGGCGACAACGAACTGTAGACGACAGCGAAATTGCTAATTACGGAAGTTCCTTCGTATCCGGCGGAAGTCGTGCAGCAAGGACACAACATCGTGAGAGTCCCCACATCTGACCCAGAGCCTCGCTCTCCCTCATCCTATCCGCAAATATAACTGTTTACAAATGCGAAAATCTTATTAGAGGTCCATAAATTCTCTCATCCCAATTGGTGTTGACGGGACACGTGTTTGGGGAGGCAGATCGCTGGGGACTAGTTTTTCGCCACCTCCGATTTCATTTCGCCACCCTCCTTCTTCTCCTCTTTCCAGACAACGTCTCCTTTCTTCTGCTTCTCTTTGCCTCCAGCAATAAGTTTCATCATTTTCGGTTCCAACAATTCCCTGGCGATGGTATGCGTTTGTGTGGCCGATGGTGGGAGTATATGTGTGTGTGTGTGCAGGGAACGGAAGCAAATGGCAGAATCCACCATAACTTGTGGCATTTATACGCGATTAAAAGGACTCTGACTTCCTCTGACAGCCGGAAGTGTGGGAGAGATAGAGAGGAATGTATACAAAGAAAGTAAACGGAGATAGAAGAAGCGGTAGAAGGAGTTGAAGGAAATAACATGGAGACATGGAGAGAGAGAGAGAGAGAAAGATATAAAACTTCCAAAATCTGCTTTTAATGCCATCGATGTGGGAGCCTCGGTCAATTGGGCGTTGTTAGAAGATAACTTATACAACAGAAACGACGATGTGGTTTTGGTTAGAATTGTTGTTGTTGTCATTGTCATGGCTGTCTTTATTGTTGTTGTGGTTGATAGTTTTGTTGTTACTTTAGTATGTATTGGCAATGGGATGATGTTTCCCAATTGGTTCCACAATTGACAAAGAAACAACGAAACAATCTGCACCATATGTCCGTCTCTGTCCCCCGAAATGTCCCCAGATTCTCGACCATCGCCTGACAGTGACAAAGTGTTGACATCGCTTGTCGCCCCAGAAGGAAGAACATTTCGCCCCAACCACCATCCGCCTCAGAGAACTTCCTACGCCGCAAGCAAAAGTTTTCGCCATCCGGAGGAGTCGCCTTTGTTCGATCGATTCTTCGTCCAGATTCCAGAAGCTATTTTCCCAGAATGGTTGGCGGATGGGAGGAGGGCGTGGTGGGATAATTCGAATCTGATGGCAATGGAAACAAAGTTAAAGAGCCCAGTGACAGGATGAAGTGGGGTGCGATGGATGACGCGCCACCTGTTTCAGACAGTGTATGAGAAACAAGAAGGAAGCACAAAGCAAAAGCTTCTCGATTGCGGACCAATAGAGAAATGTTAGGATGAAAATGTAAGGAAAGAAATCTTGCTCGGATTTCTAATAAACTGTAATACGTCATGGTCGTTTGGGAACCTAGAAAGATCTTCTGCCAAGGAATTCCATCGGCCGCTCATTATGCCATTTCCTCTGAGGGACCTCATGTTGGTTCTACGTGTTCCTTGGCGCGTAATTCTCGAAAGAAATATGCAAACTTCAAGCAGCTGCTGTTGCTTCTTGCTCTTATTCCTCATTTTCTGACGTCCCTTTATTCTTCATCTCCTCGCGTCACTCTTCAGTCGTTGCCCCCATCCCAGCAAATCCGCCACGTCCTTGTCGTTAAAGAGTTTTTAATGTTTGCCAGACATTCTCGAGATTCTTTTGTCTTTGTCAGCGCCGGCTGCGAGCTCAGCCGCGAGGGTCCCATGTCGAGCATCCTGGAAGCATCCACACACACACACTTTGTAGTCCCTCATACGCACGCACACATGCACTTGAGTGCTGAGATGCTTTCATGTGCGTAAATTACCGTTATGTTGACACACGTCCCATTAATATTCACGTGCTCGCGACAACAACAAGAAATACTACAACAACAACAACATCAACAGCGACAACAATACACACTAGTACAATAACAACAACGACATCAACAATAACAAAAAAACGACAACAATACACACTACTACAACAACACATGAAAAAAGCACAAGACAAGTTTTACTTTTTAACGCTCAGATTTCCATTAACGCCGAGTCGACAACACGGCATTTGTAGATTCTTAACCCATCACTGTCGACATTAAAGTAGATGGGTCCAACTGACTCTCCAGCCAAATTCAGAATGATTCTTCCTTGTTGGAAGGAATTCAAAATAATTGATCGAAGACAATCGACAGTAGGGTTGAGAACTTGAAAACTTCGGTAAGAGTTGCGATATTGGAGAAGACTCCATCGAAGGGTTTTCAGTGTCTTGTGAAAGGTTTCTTGAAAGGTTTCTCAAGAATAATCTTCTTTCAAATGGTATTGTTTTTCATGTATCCTTTTACTAGACATTATCTTGCTGTATTTTTAATAGTTCTTTCCTGGAATATCTCCTAGAATTCTGCCTTCCTCAAGATTCTCTTCCTACAGAAGGGTAGTTATTCAATCGATATCCTCCAGTGGTTCCAGTGAATTTGAGTTAGAAGTTTCCTCTACCAATCATTTAACTAATGACGTATTCGATCCATTAAGACTTTCTTTCAGAAATGGATTAAATTCTATGCGAAATACGACTCCCAGGACAATCGACCGTCGTCTGACGTTTAGGCGATGGAGGGTTAAGACTCGTCCTCCCCACCACCCATCACTGTTGGACGAAGGAATTAAAGTGAAAGCGATTTCTTCAGAGACAAATTAAATGAAAGCTTAAGTGTGGCTAGCGAAACGATGAAAAACATTCACACACAGACACGCATACAATTCCACATATACCACATGATACCGCAGTTCCCTCCCGCACCTGGTGGATGGCTTTTAATTAACTCCCATGTGCGCGTGTATGAGTGAGTGGGACGGGAAACCAAGCCGTCGGACGCAGAAAGGAGCTCCTTCACTCCTTTCGCATTGAGTGAAATTGGTGGGTGGCGCGGAAGAAGTAGTACAAGTGTAGTGAGTATCATTTTACTAATTATTTACTAATTATTTACATATTTACTAATTATGAGCCGATGGGCCAAGGAGCAAACCCTTCAAAATGGGGAGTCGTGCACTGAAACGAAAAATTTAAATGACTTTTTTCCCCCGAGACGATTGTTCGAGTCTGTCGTCAAAGACCCCGAGGGTCCTTGGGATTGGGGCTTGATCGAGGATGGAGGGCACAAAACCCCGAGACAAAAACGAAACAAAAAACCTCGCCCACGCCCACCAAAATCACTTTCCTGCCCCCTCGGTCTCCACCGCCACTCCACTCAAGTTAATTGCTGCTTGATTTTAATGCGTTTCCCAAACTCTCTTTGTTTCGGGGCTTCGTCAACACATTCGTTGTTGTTATTGTTGTTTCCATTATGTTGTTTCGCTGTTCGCTGCTTCGGCTTCTGTTGGTTTAGGTTCTGTTATTGTTGTTGTTTACATTTTCAGTGCTCAGTGTTGATGTTGTTGTTGTTTTCGCTGCTGCTGTCGCTTTGTAAAAGTTCCACACAAGTTAAATGTTTTAATTTCCTCGATTCGACATGGGGAATGGGGGGTTTCATTTGTGTTGTTGTTTTTTTACTAATGTTAGTAATGTTGTTGTCTTTCTATTAGTATTAGTTGTTATTGTTGTTAGATGGCTGAGGAAGGGAGTGTGGTTGTTGTCGTACAAGGGTAGCTCTGCCATCGCATTAGCCACGTTCTCTCATTAGTCCCGCCTTTCGACTGGAAAAATTCTCCTCGCTGTGGGTTTTCGAGATTTTCGGCAACATTCACCACAAATCAGAGAATTTTAATGAAAGTGCTGCTCCCGTCATTGCGATTGAAGCTAAAATCCTCGCTCTGATGGAATTAGAAGCAATCCATTTAATTAATTAGATACATAAATATGTATATTATAGTTATATATACAGTTGTAGATATCGGCCATCGCCTTTTTCTATCTTCAATAGAATCTTTTCTGATCGTTTGTTGAATCTCTCTCATAGACTTCATCGACCAATATCTCTTTCATTCAGTCAGTATCTACAAGTCTCTCTATACGTATTTAGATACACGGGTTCAAATGATGAGGATCGATTGTCACAAGATGAAAAATTGCTGAATTCCACCCGACCGCATCCGCGGCCGATACAACATTTCCTTCACCCCATCATCATCATCCATGGTCTTTGAAGTGAACTCGAGATGCAAACGTATCTGCCGGTTTCCGTGCCGTATCTAGATGCATCTTGACAGCATCTGCATTGGATGTATCTCGCCGCCGTCGCCCGTTGCTGCAGCTGACACAAGCCGTCAAATCGTGAACAAGTAACACGACCTCTCCCCAATCCCTACTCAGCCCACTCGACCGCGGCCTCACGCCGCTGCCAGATGCTTGACAAAAACATATTCGCGAACAACTCGTCGGAGAGTGAAATAAGAGAAGGGGAAGGGAGGCGGATAGAACGAAGATAAAGTGGAAGAAATATTAATAATATTTTTTGCGCTGTCGGAGACGTCGTGTTGGAGCAAATTGAAACACTTGAGGGAAACAAATCATCAAATTTTGTGGATTCTGTTTTTGTTGCTGTTGTTGCTCCATCGTTACTGATGATGTTGCGGAAACACTCAACGAGCAGGAGCACACAACAAGAAGATGATGAAAACGAAGGGTGGTGCAGCCGATGTTGGGCGGAGACCGCAGCATTTGGCTGCGAGAAGCTCGAGGGATGGAAGGAAATGAAGGAGGCGTTGAACTGGGAGGCGTAATGAAAACACGCAGTTTTCATCATGGAATTTGCATTCTTCGCCCTGCCCCGAAACCAATGGAAAATGTTAGTATGAGCGAGTAAATTTGTCTTGTTTGAAATTCTTCTGTGAACGAAGTCATTTGACAAAGAAATTCTTAATTTCTTGGCAAGCGGCCTCGTGAACCAACATTTTGTTGGGTGAGTAAACAACATCGAAAACAACGACCACCCACCCCCACCCATCCGGTGCGACCCCAACCGAGGTGCTTTTATTAAGCGGTTTCGTCTGCTCTCGAGCCACAAGGCAGCGTATCTCGCAGATGTGTTGCGCTTAATCCGAACGATACATCATCGCAGCTCCTTCGCCTTCGCTCCAGCACCCGAAGCGCAAATGATGTGTGGTTCCTTCCGATATTCAGCCCCTTCCGCCCCCGCCACGCCCCTCGTGCCTTGGCATAGGAAACGAGCAGCTGTCGTGATGCATCTCACGAATACTTTACGATGAGGGGTGAGGGCGGGTGGATTTTTGAACTCGAAAGCACTTCAAATGCTCGAATCTTGCCGCAACAAAATTTGTACACGATTTGCGCGATTCCACTGCAATTTAAGAGATTAATTTTTTTCCGCTTTCTCCTTCGCGAATGCGAGGGCATGCAATCTTTTAGATACACTCACAAAAAAACAAGCATGGACTGTGAATGGTGGGACGAGGGAGAGTTTCGGTTTTCAGTTTCTGTGATCGCATTCGTGCATCGTTCGCCATGTTAATAAATATTCCATCCTGCTGTTGATGCTGATGCTCGCCCCCCCACAAACCACAACCCACCGGAGACCGAACGCGGTCGTTGCTCTTCTAAGAGGACACGAGTTGTAGTCGGAGGTTGACCTGTGTAGTGGGAGGGGGGATGAAGGTAGTGAAACGTGTCACGTGTGGTACTTTGTAGTTTTCAAGTTATTCACAGTGGAATTCGACAAAAGGTGTGCAAAAAACTACAAATTGAAAGTTCTAAGGGGAGTGTCATAAGCGGCGATGAAAGGGAGCATAGAAAGAGTCGATGGAAAAATATAGGAAATAACACCGTAAGAAGAAATCGATAATAATCAAATCTGTGGACGTTTGACAAAACAACCTATTTCTGATATTAAAATTCATGGCATTTATTTAAATATAAATAAAAATATTCTATTATAGAAATAATGTGTCGCCTATTTGGATTTTTACCAAATATAGTTAAATATTAAATTTTAATATTAAAAATTAATATGATAAAAAACAAATTGAAATGAATATTAAAGGTAAAATTTATTCACTTTAGAATGGCTCCATGTGAAGTTATTATTTGATAAAATTGATTGATAATTATTGATTGAAGATAAAAACATGATTTTAAAAGACTTTTCTTTATCAAAATGATTATTCAGTTTAAAGCAAAATACTTCAGAAGAATATGACTCAATATATCAGCACCTTTAGCCGCAATCAGAACAGTAGTTGTGGATCACAAAAAGAACTGAAATCGAATCAGCAAGAATTAGAGCGGAATATCGTGGCAACGAAAAACCTTTGTTGAATAGGCAAATACTGTTTTTTGGGGTTTTCTGCAAAATTTCAAATATAAGGTGGGGAAAACTCCAGGTAACACCTGCACAAAAAAAGCTTCTATGAAGGCGGCATTTTGTCTGGTGTAAGCACTAAAAATGTTTTCAGGCTGATTCAGCTTTTTTGTTCTCATGTGGTTGGGTAGTTGTAAAGGATATCGTTATTGTTGCTATTGTTCATACCAACAGAGAGTGAGACTTTATTTTAGCCGATTGAGCGAAATTCCATTTTGTAGTTGCATTTTTGGGAAATTAATTTTTATACTCCGGTTTTGTTGGTAGCTTCGTTGGTTAACAATAACAATAACAACAACAATTTTCAGGACAAAGGAAGTTTTTATGATTGTGATTTCACCGAATGTGAGAATGGAATCTAATAGAGAAATTTTCTTTATTCGTTCTTTTTGAATAGGAACTTCGAATTTTAATTAAATTTCCATTTTTCAATATGAAATGTTTGTTTATTTTAATTTTTTGCAAAATAATTGGAAATTTTTTAATTTTATTTCAGTGGTCTCCGATTGTATGCATTTAAGGAGATAAATGGAGCACAATTTATTAATAGGAATATTTTATATCAAAGAATAAATTATATCAATTTTAATAGGATTTATTCTATTATTGCAAAACATGATATTAAACTTGAAAATTTCTTGAAATTATTTTTATAATAAGGTTTTGTGTTGTATGCAGTTTAGTTGATGAAGCTAGAAATCTAATCTAAAAGCGAGGTCCATGGCTAACAAATACGAACGCCGTTATTGCTCTTTCGCGTCAAAAACGACCCGAGCTCCTAATTACTTGTTAATATTCGTGAAAATCTGCGGTTTTCATACGTTGAAGGCAATGAACGGCTTTAGACGATGGCCCGGACTTTGATTAATGGCGCACGTGTGGTGGCATCAAATTGTGCGTTTTAATTAAATTGCGGTTCGGCTGGCGCTCGGGAGGTCAAGGACGCCATTTCGTCCTCGCTCTGTTTCTGCTTCCATAAACTTTTGAAAACTTTCGAAAATTAAACTCCACAACTCTTATAGTAGGGGCGAAAGAAATTTTCCCTCGGTCCATGGGCCATGAGCCGAGCACATATTTGCAGTCTGATTTAATTAAATTTTCCGAATGCATGAGCGAACGTTTGCCCAGCGCATTTCATAATTTAATGAAATCGACAAACATCGATGCAGCGGACTTGGTGGCAACGCCGCTCTGTGCTGCCAGAGCAACGCGATTTCTCCGGCATTTGCTCATTACGGAAGGCGAACCAACCCAGCCCACCTACGAAGCCTCGATGTAACGGGGGCCGTTACGGCAAGGACGACGACGACGGCAACGACATTTGAGCACGAAGGACGATGAAACGTCAACCGAGTCTCTAGATAAATGTTTGACGACGCAACGTTTAATTTCTGCGCGCGCAAAATATGAAACTCACACGCTTACACTAACACACAGGCAGTCATATCGCGCACACACACTCTCACACTTGCATGGATATGGCATCCTCATCACCCGGATATCCTTCAGCCATAACGGTAACGACTCGTTAGGTTCCCGATATCGAAACGTGTACATCATGCAGGAAAAGTGAAAGACAGTGAGACAGAGATCGAGAAGAAGAGAAGCGAATGAGACCCACTTTATGCTACATGTACGACAGAAGATGGCTTCAAACATTGTCGTCCTGGAAGCATTCCAGGAATTGTTGACTCTTCATTTCCTCATTTCCCCTTCCGACCACACCACATCGCATGATCCTCGTGACATGATTCCAATTAAAGGATTCTGTGGATGTCAAGCGGAAGACTCGACGACGTCTCAAGGACTCCGCAAACAGCCAGGAAACATGATAGAAGTGTAGAGACATATAGAGATGACATAAATTTAAACTTTTTTCACCTATATATTACACACTTTAAATACATACAAGTACAAGTACAAGTGAAGCATATGAGCATTCCACAAGCTCGACAAAACTAATGAAAATTTCGAAAATGAGAAATCATTGCTGTAATCATAAAATATTTGAAATGCCACAATAATCCCAACCACAATAATCCCCAAAGGTATTAAAGTCTCATGTAGCTAAGTCGGAATACCAGGCAACAATAAACTCTGGGATATAATTTCCAAATAACTCCTCCTTCCCGATTTAAAGGGGGGCCAAATTTAGGACCCACCTCAAGCCAAAACGCGACCAAATCCCGCAAACCGAATCACGTAGCAATATATGCAACGTACGTAAAATACCACGAAATCCCCCATTTTCGGAGAAGTCCCGTGAGAATCGCACACATAATCTGCTTTAAAATACTACAAATCTTATTAGTTGACAAACCACGATTCGGGCTCCTCCACCTTGGCGGTGAGAAATTAAATTTCTACGTTCTTGCCAGGGTTGCCACAGTGACAAGAAATTAAATTTCACCAACATTCACATCATTAATCGTAATCCTTTGTGCTAGGGGAAGCTGCTGCCGCCGTCGCCCCTTGTCGGAAGCATTCAAATCATTTGAAGATTATTAAAACTTTACCACGCGCCAGGCTCCCATTCGTCGGTCGGGAGGTGGGCGTGGCCCGGGGGGAGGGCGCAGACGGCGCCGACAGAGGTCGATTGAGGATACGATCCACCGGGTGCGCTGCTCCCTCTGTGGCTGTTGCTGAAATATTAATGCGAAATAATAAATAGATTTCGCATCCTGTGGTTCGGCGGTGGTGCGACGTTGGTGTAGAAGGAGAAGAAGAGAGGGGAGCCTAATACGGCACTGATTAAGATGAAGATGCTTTGTTTTCGCCGATTTCCAAGACGGAGGCGCTAAGATTTTAAACGAATTGCTGAAAGCGCCCTGATACGAGGGAGGAGTAACAAAATAAGGCGAGATAGGCAGGCTGTTATTAATGAAGCCTAATAACGAGAGCGATTTTTCAGTCCCTACACACCCGGTGTCGTTGGCGAATCCGACGAGAATCGTTCGATAGAAGAGAACTCCTGAGGGTTCCTTCAAAGGCTGTATTATATTCCCGACTCTTCTTGCGTTATCCCCAGAGTAAGTTCGCATTGAACTAACTGTGAGGAATAGTCGCCGAGTTCCCGAAAGAGCTGAATGGATCCACCTCGCTTTAAGTTGAATTGAATTGAATAAAAAGTTCAATAATCAAAATGAATTGTAGGAAAAGTTTAAGAATCGAAAGGAATTGTAGGAAAAGTTGAAGAATCGATCGATAGAAGCTGGAGGATGCCCAGAACCCGTCACACTAATCCTAGTTTTAAACGTGCCCTCGGCATTCGAAATGCAAATTCATGTTGAATTTTTCATGCCCGCTCACCTTGCTTTCCCAAAAAAATTCTCCATCTTCCAACCAAAACTCAGGGTTTTTTGCCCTCGACTTTTGTTGCCAACTCATTATCATAGAAACATATCCGTGGGTGCTCGAGTTCCGAAGTCACCGACGTCGTTGTTCTTGTCCACCTTTCGTTGACAACAAACACTATAGCTTTTATAAGAAGGACAAAGTCGTACACATATACACTCGTACATATATACAGGGGACTCCTGCATTTGCCACCAGAGGGCGTGACTTCAAATAAGAGGCATATAAGCCAAAAATGTGGGCCATTTTTGTTTCGCTTCTGCCTCCAGTCCGCACTTCCGACGTCTACACAGGTCCGCCAAAACCGAAGAACGGGAAGCTTTTATGCCGCGTATAAAATTCCACTGCATACAAAAAGACGCCAAATGAACGGGTGGGGCTGTGTTTACCCTGCCCTCGTTCTGTGGAGGTGCAAAGAGGCAATTGAGTCGACTCCAGTGAGCGGTAGGAGAACGAGCCGCACCTTCGCGTCCAAAAAGAAAACAGACGAGGATCAGGATCTGCACTTCGAGGGCTCCGAGGCGGTAATGAGAGGTGCGAAAAATTAAGTAAGTTGCCGGCTCACGAAGCGGAAATTATTATGGGCTATAATTTCGGGATATGAAATGTGGGTCGTCGTCGTCGCCGTTCGGGTTTCTATTGGTGGGTTGGTTAAGTGTCGGGCTGGCGAGTCAAATTACCTGTTGTTGTTGTGGTTGTTGTCGCTAGGTCTGCGCTGCGAAAGACTCTGAAATGAAAATAAACAAGAGATGAATATAGTACTTTTGAAGAGTTGGGAGCTGTTAATAGAGGTGTGGCTTTATTTCAGAGTTTTGCAATTATATCTTGGGGCTTGTTATGTGAACCTCTCGTTTGGGTCTTTAAGCCAGAGCAGCAGGTGAATTTATAGCCGTAGTTAATTCTACTTAATTCAGCTGAAAACAATAAACCGACCCTCTTTTCACGCGAAGAAATTCGTAATTAATATTATTACTTCAAGAGTACCTCACTAAAAGTCATTATATCCTTAGCTTTATAATGAGTCGTTATATCCTCATAAGAGTCATTATACCCTGAGTTAGACTCATATTTCCATGTGTTTTTTGTTAACCATTTCATCCTTTTATTTTTCATTCGGAATCATATGTTTTTAATTCAATCCAAAAATCTTAATTTCCGTCTCCCCGATTTATGTATGTTAGACATCTGTCGGAATGTGTTTACAATCATTGGTATTGTCACTCGCCCATCCATAATTCCCCTCCCGCAAATGTTCATACATTGAACAGACAGACGGAATGAAACATCGACCTATTAATAGATACACACGCGCAGACATTCGGACATCATCCGGCTGCCGGCTGAACTCGGAATCGGCGGCCTCATTAGCGACGAACCGCGGCGGATCCGCTAATCCAATAAGCGCGTGCCAACACCCGCCGTCAAAGCCACGAGCCTCACGCCGAGTGGTCAATGGTCAGTCCGTCCGTCCATCTATTCCGTCCGTCCATCTGTCCGTCCGTCCATCCATTCATCGGTCTGTCTGGGCACCATCTGGCGTTGCCAAGACACGCAAAGCCGGCTTCAGGCAAATCCCTTCAATTGATTTTGCTCAAGTTTAATTCCGCCGACGGATTGACCTGGAGAAAGGGAAGCGATGAAACGATGTCAACGATGCAAGCAAAGTTATCGTACTATATGTAAAAAGTAACGGACGGAAAAAGAAGCGGACGTAAAAAGTAGCTGACAGATAAAGTAACAGACGGATGAGCCCAATAATCATAGAAATTCTCCAATGATCACAGGAATTCTTCTCGTGCAGCTGCAGACGAAGTCAAATGAAGAAACTAAGGAACTATGGAAGACTAACTAATTCCATGGAATTCTGAAATTCTTCAAGCGCATCGCGTCAGCATGGAAAAAACATCAAAGAATGAAAACGTCGATAAATCTCGTCGTCGCCTCCTGAGCAGGTGTATTTTTGTACCTTTTGTTGTTGTTCCTGATGTTTTTCGTATACCGTTTAAAATTCACATTTGCATGCGAGTTCATCATGAACTCGGTCAATGGGAAAATCATTGATGGAGCATGTGTTCCTATGCTTCCAGGAACGATGTTTTCATTCCATTAAAGTAAGTTGTTATTGCTGCTTTGTTTTGTTGCCATAGTTCTTGTTATTTGTGTTTGCTATTTTATTGTCGTCGTCGCTATGTGTCAACCTGTGCGAGCAATGAATAATACGATGTTCTTCACACTCAACCAACACATAAACACAAGTTGTCCTTTCCCCCCTCTTTGCTATTTTACTGTCTCTATTGACTCTCCATCTCACTCTTCATATTGCAGGTCGATTTCTCACTTCTGTTTCTAAACAAACAAATTGCATTAACGACAGTTCAACGGCGACGACAAAGCGTCGCATGATCGGAACGTAATCCATGCATCCCACCCACACCTTGTATCCCATAAGAGCATTTAATTTATTTCCACGGAGATTTATGCGACGCTCCAAAACATAGTTTTCAATTCGAAATCCTCCAAAATCCCCCGAGAATTTCTCGCGACTTATGGGGGGAAAACACATGCATCGCCAACGGAATTCATACCAAAGTCATGTGATGTAGATTATGGAAGATAATTTACAACAAAAATCTCGATTATATTCATAGCCTACTCTCTCTCAATGACCTTGACGTGATCCCTAGAGAGAGATGCGTGCATCATAAAGGATATTTTATATATATAACTATAAAAAGCATTGGGTCATAAGTACGTTTTTTTTAAGAATTTCATTTAAATGACTTCGTGGAATCATAAACAAATAATAACTCAAGTCCTATCGTTCGATTCAACAGACTTTATGGAAGTGATTTGACCTACCGACTTTCATTTTAACTAAAAAATTCTGGTCTCTTTGAAGAAGACATTTAAATCATAAATGCCTTTTTTGTCAAGAAATCGCTTCGATTTTTTGCGGTTCATTCACTCTCTGTTTCCTTCCTTTGTTTCCGAGAATTTCCACGACAAATTCTTTAAAAATTTAACAGTCTTCCTCATTGGTCATTCGACCCTTTCTCCAGAATGAAATCATCCACTTTGAGAATCCGGAGGTCGCCACAGGATGTTCTCTCTGTCTCGTCCCCTCCAACCTCGGTTCTTCCATATCTGTTCAGATCCGTACAAATTTGTCACTCAGCAGGCCCTTTTCGGGTTCATATTTCACACACCGTTCTTGACCCACCCTCGTTTGGCTTGGCCATGTAGTGAGCGTCCTCAAGATAGCCAACTTCTTCCACGCCTTTTTCGTCTTATGTGACTTCATACGCCCGATCGAAACTTCTCATAATTCGACTCAACTTTGGCAGCCATTTTGTGTCAGCCATTTTGGGCTGGTCGATATTGCTGTTGTTGGTAGTTTGTTTTTTTGTCAAATGTAAGGGAAATGTAACTCAATTTTTCACTTGGCTGAACAACACGTTGGCAACATTTCTCAAAAGGGCCCACAGACCGACGACCTCCCTTTTCGTCCTCCGCTCCCCCAACTTGTCTCCTTGTGTCTGGCCAATTTGCCATTTCATTAATATTCCGATTTCTCCATCACTCTCGTGTGTCACAGATTTGTTTGTTCCTTGTTTACGGCTCCCTGCATGAGGTCCCTCCTTCGACCTCCACCGACCACCGCTGGCCGGACGTGCGAAGGACGCACTGTGAGATGACATAATTTTCGAAAATATCGCCCGGAATTAAGATATCGAGGACGAGAAAGACAGCGAGGAAGAGCGAGAGAGTCCTGTCGGGACCTCCCTCGGGCGAGTGGCCGCCCATGATTTTCATTTCCATGTCAGACGAAATTAGTTTCTAATGAGACTTTTATTACGCATCCTAACGAAAGTCGCCCCGGGAGTAAAGGATTCTTTTGGAAAAGAAAGAGAAGAAGGAAACGAAAGGAATCAAAATATGGAACGAAACTGGAGGCTTTTTGATGAAAGCCCGGATGAAGGATAACAAGCAGACCGTGATTGAAGCCGCTCAATCGAAGGCCACAAAGAGAGGAGGGCGAGAAAGAAAGGATATCAAATAAAAGCTGGAGTACTCGAAAAGCCTTTTCCTCACGGCTTTGACGCACGAAGCCTCTCGGGAAAGTTCTTCAACTCCAGCCCACTTCCTAAACCTTTCTCTGCATTGTCGGAAATTCTGAAAGCCTGCATGTTTTCCCTTTCAATCCTTTCACAAAGATGCACCCCACTCTCCCTCGCTTCGAGCAAGCGTCCCTCGCGAGTGCGGAGCAGCGCTTTTACGGTAGCACACAATCGCCTCACGTAAATAATTAATCGCCTTTGCCGCACGCACACACACACTCACACACACCAATACACACACATGCCGCTCCTCCTCTTGAGCGGCTGTGGCGGTGGGTCCTTGAGGTCCTCGAGCTGCCTCAAAACTTTGATTGCGAATTTCGGCGACTCCCGCAAATAAATCGAATTCGAGCCGAACGTGTTTCGGTTGCACAAAAGCGGAGCACCCGATGATTTTGTTGTTGTTGTTGTTGCCAAACTTTGTGGGCTCACATGTTTATGGGTTTTCCTTTTCTCGCTGTGTGGATATTATCGTTGTAGTCGTTGTAGTTGTTGCCATTAGGACCAACAACGTTAATCTCGAAATTTATTTCAATTTGAAGGCTGCCTCAGCATAAAAATAAAAATAACGAAGAGCAAACAAACACCAACCGACATCTGGCAACGCCGTTCGCCGGAAGACTTGTTGTAGCGAGGGGTCGAAGGTGAAGATTGCGGCAACCGGTTACATAAGGGAGGTGCCTCATAAAGGAGACGAGACACCGACCACGCCCACGCCCTCTGCACCTTTGTCCCGAGTTAATTGAGTGAAATGCGATTTATTTGACAAGCCAGACTTTTATGTTCGACGCGCGGAGATTTATTGAGGGGACCGCGTTTCGTAACGGCATCGATTACGGGTCAAAATTTAAGCCGCGGTAAATTTCGCCAAACCCCTGCTGCCTCTGAGGGACGTCGATGGCGAAGTCATGATGGGGTGAAAATCGATCGAAACCCCAGGCGTTGCACAGATTGATTGAGTGTATGGCTAGCCTCGGGGAGGAGAGGGGGCATGAGGACGGAACTGGGTCAAGGACAAGGAACTGAAATAAAAGTGATTAATACCATATTTAATAATTTCTTTAACGGAAACGAGTTCGCTTTTAAAACCGATTACAATGATATCACAGAGATTTCCACGAATTTTTTAGTCTACAACAATCTACCACAATATTTTAAAAAGAAAGAAAAAACATTTTAATATTCGTATGGAAAATAAATCTGGAACACTAAACCATGGAAATTTCAAAGGCAAACCTCCTCATTCGGGAATTCATCCCAAGACCCCCATCACTTTGGCTGATACTAAGAATCGTCATATGTATATTTTCACCATGAAGAAATTCACAAAACTTTGGATAGTTTTTCTTCTTCTTCTTCACCGTCGCCAAGCGGTTCTCAAAGGGACGAAGGGTGTGAAGTTCCAGCGACACGTGCGAGGCGGCCGGAAACGGAAGTCAACTCGGTTGACGGCTTCCCGAGGAAACTTTGTTCTTTCACTTGCTACTTCCTCCGTAACTTGATGGAATCGGGCATGGTTTTCGTTATTTTGTTTTTTTTTTACTGTTTTTCTTGTTACTGAAACACATTTCATGGTTACTCAGGTCGTGTCAAATCGTTACCAATCTCCTACCCTTCCTCTCCTTTCCAGAAGTTTCGAGTTTAGCGTTAATTAGCTTAAATAATTAATAGAAAACTGCTAATCGCCGGAGCAAGAACAACAACAAGGATATCCGAAAAAGCATCGCCTGTCGAATTGCGACGTGGTGGAGAGGTGGGAAAATAAAAGTGACCATTAACGCACACACACATACATACTCTGTCGCCGCCATTTATACATCATGATTACATTTTAATGATCCACACACCTCGACCGCATCGTCACGCCTTCCAGGCTCCTGAAATTACACGCGGAAATCGAGCCAAATACAATTTCCACACCGTTGCTGCGGTCCTCATTCACGATTCACTTTCTGCCCTCAAAAGTAGCACGGTTGACACGTTATTAAACCAACAACAAGCACCGGGATCCTATTAACTTGTTGGTAATTTTAATTGCAGGAAAACAAAACGCGGACGAAAAACGTCAAAAGGGCGGAGTCAGCGAAAAAAGGATGAAGTGTGAAGGCGTGAAGAGGACGGAAGTAAAGCCCGAGGGCGTAGGAGATACACCTGAACCCTTTGCGGAGGACGGACGGGAATCGAGTACCATATGGAGGTCTCACGGTTTAACATACCAAAGTTATAAAGAGCAGAAATGATGCGATTTCAGGGAAGGGAAGGGTTCATTGCGGATGCCGAGATGTGACAAAATGTGCAAAAAACCCTCCAGAGGCATATTTTTAAAATTCAACCGACAATGATTCCACAAAAAATCGGTCATCCGCACCGTCTGATCCTATTAGGATGACCAACGCTGATGACGGATTCGTTTGTGCGTGTCGAAGGACATTAAAAGAGCATTAAAATTTAAAGTACCTAAAAGTTAAAAATTCAAATTGAAGCAGAAAATCATTTTCTAAGTAAATAGAGCGAACAAGAGAATGAGGCAATGGATGTGGGGAAGAGAGATAGGTAAATATATTATACTAAAAATAAAGAGGTTGAAATTCGAGTGATTTGGCTTTATTTGACGATTTTTCTTTTTTTTTTGGTAATGTTTGAAGCTTTTCATAAGCAAATACACACATATTTAAACATCACTAACTTTACTGATACAGAATTTCACATATTATGTGGCAATAAAATGGAAAATTCTAGAAGTGCAAAACTGTGTATGTGGTTTTCAGTTGCATTTGGTTTAATTTGTTTAAGGTAAAGCCTTCGAGACCACAATTAAATATTTTCTTAACAATAAAAACCAAAACCCCATAACTCGCATACTCTCCATTCCACTGTTTCTAGCTTGAGCTTTCTGCAATATGAAAAACTTTTATCACTTGAACCAACAAAAACAACAGACAGCGCAAGAAGCATACTTTTGTTATTTCCCAGGAAAAATCCCGCGTTTATTCTTGATCCCAGCGGAACAGTCCGCATATCCTTGTGCTCAGATGCTCGTCGACACGGCCCCCTGACAATCGCAGGAGGATTGTTGTAGGTCGAGGAGGCTGGTGGACGAGGAATAAACCAGGGCAAACATCTCCGGATAGAGAAAACATTTTTTTTTCCGCCCTCTGCTGATTCGCCGCGTGGATTTTTTCCTGCATACCGATGAGATTAAAACGAGGAAATGAAACAAAAAAATCCTATCCTCCTGCTCCCCTATCCTAATGTTACTTCATCGCCAAACGACCGCAGCGACGATGACGGTGGAACGAGGGCAACGTGACGTCGACGCCGGTAACGTGGAGATGGGCGGTGGGTTGGGGCGTGTCGGTCGTGAAAAAAGTGGCTGTCCGCAGAAAAAACGCGGTCATGTCAGCGGCAGCGGTCGAGGCATCGACGTGGGGATCGATTGAAAGTTGGTTGAATGAAATTCCGTAAACTATGTAGTGTTTCAACCACTTTTCAATTCTATCAAAAAGTATTTGCTCCACTTCGGCAACAACCCCGAAGCTTCTCCACAAATTCTGTTCTCCATCCGCTAAATCGGTCAAACGCATTAGTTTTTACTTCCTTGATCAGGGAGCGATTTTAAAAATAGTTCCCTAGGATAAAAGTTTAGCTGGAAGAGGGGTTGGTAATGGGTGAAGTAGAGTGTGGTACAGGGTGCTGACGACCTTTGAAATTTAATGAGATTTTAGAAAATTCAATTAAAAATCGAATTTTTGTGAAATTTGGCACAATTGACTGTTGTGTGGTTTACAATTTCAATTGAATTACAAAAATATCAAAAGAAAAATCCCACTCCTCCAAAAAGTAACTAATTTGATGTTGATCCATCGGGGAAAAAAGAGAAATAGAGATGGATTTCCTGGAAAACGTCAGAGATATTACCGGATCCCGGTAACCTGTTAATGGATTTTTCGCGGAAAGTGGAAGCCCACCCGAGTGAATGATTCTGCTGCGGCAAATATCAGAACAAACGAAACGTGCTGATTTTGTTTTTGCTATGTTCATTTTTTTTCTCCTCCAGAAACTGCCGAAAACTTGGTTTTTCTCTTTTTTCCCTTCCCCTCTGTTCACTCATTCCGACTAGAGGTAACGAATTTACGGTACATCACTCGGAGCTTATTGAATGGCGCATGCTGAAGCCATCGGACCATTTCGACTCCGAACAGTGCAGAGAAATCGCTGAGGCGTAGAGAGTTCGGTTGAGGAGGGGGGGCAGCCGGGTGCAATCGGTCGCGAAGTCGTTGCAGTAATTTGTGTGTGGCGTCGAAGAGGAGCTGCATTCATCGGAGCTGCTGCGTCCCGGATCAGGGGAGGATTAAATGCTCGTCAAGCTAATCGGATCCTTCATCCACGCGGACCCTTCGATGCGAGTGGACGAGTCTTTGTGGCTAATGGACTCCATGTAAAGAGATTGTGGGATGAATTGGCCCCGAAAGTGCATTCAAATGGAATATTGCGATCGTAGGTATGGGTTATTGACCATACCAAAAGTTTAATAAGCTCTAAAGCTTTGGTAAAACACTCCAGTGTGATCAAGGATGCTTCATAAGTTGGGAATGGAAAGAAATACATTCTCGAGCTGAGTACAGGAGCAACATGTGTCCAACATGTGGCAAAATACATTCCCTCTACTATTCAGACTCACATCTACACTATCTCAGACACACATCTTCACATGAGGACTCCAACAACCGCCCTCTGATTGATTGGATTCGGTCTCTTTTTATGGGCTGCGTGAGGCGACGAAGTTTGATTGAAATCGGGTCTATGTTTTTTCATTTACTCGGGACCTTTCTTTCTCTCTCTCTTCTCTCTCTACCCGGCGCCAGAGAATTTATTCGGTGTCACATGTGTTGCCCTTTTATAAATATGATTCCATTATTTTCACATCCTTTGGCCATCGACGTCGGTCCTTGGCCTTCGCGGCGAGGAGACAAAGGGTTCAGGTGGGTGGAATTCGGTTGGAAATTAAAAATGGGATGGGAAGGGCGAGCTGCAAAAAAATGGAAAAATTGAACAGGGCGGCGAAGCACGGAGTCCACATCATAAATAATCGATTATTTCATATCGTGCTGCGCCATGGTCTTGGTCTCGTGAGACACATTTTCAGACCTCCTACAGACGGAGGATTTCGCCACAGCGAGGCATCTGACGCCATCTGGAGGCCATTCCCTGTAACCACGACCTTCTCTTCCTCATCCTTCCTTCTCATCGACTTCATCGGGGCTCCTGCCGAGATCGCATCAATCCGGCAGATGGCACGAAACAAATCAAAATGGCGCGACATCCTTCGTGTCCATACATCACGACGACGGAGAAAGAAATAATAACAACAAGAAGAAGAACCAATAACAAATAGGCATTCGTAGAAAAGGCCTGGAGCTCCGGAAAGAAAAACGATAGCAACGAAATGAATGAAAGAAAACGAAATCAAACAAAGAGACAAAAACGAACAGCACGAAAATAAATAAAGTTTTTCCTTCAGCCGAAGAGATTTATCTACTTCCATTCAGGTCCTTTCGCCGGCTGCGGTTTGTTTTTCATCTTCGGCACCATCGCGCGATCTGTGCAAATATGTTGTCGACGTTGCCACCCGACGAACAGCTGGGCTCGCAGGATGCCGGTGCAAATTTAATATCCTTTCAGATCCCATGCCCCCATCGACTCCAGCCAATGTCGCTCATGCTACCAGTTGTGCCAAGTGAACAGCGTTTTCTGAATGTCGTCCTTTTTGCCCTTTTCTTTTCTCTATCGCAGATCAAAAGCTCTTTTCTTGCCTTTAAATATTTGTTGGAATTTAAGAGCACAAATTTGTTTGCTTTTGATGTAAGTATATAACAAATTTTGTCAGATTCTTCTTGTTGAATATGACGACAAAAAATAACCTTCTTGTTTCAAAATTACGATAAAAAAACTCTTGAAAGATTGATAACCAAATTATTATCTTAAAATGATTTCAAATTGATTCTTCTCTCTACGAAAGCTGACTCTTTTTAGCCCAACTCTTCCCCTCCTGTGTGAGAACAATGTGTATTGGACTCCCCTCCAGAGTCCTGCTGGAATCTTGGATCGGTTCAATAAATTTATTGCATTCATAACGGAGCAATATCCATCTTGCATCCTTGTTGTTGTGACTGTGACTCCCGCTGCTCTATGTGTTGTTATTGAGGTTGATATCATTTTTCATGGTTTCGTTGTGGCTTCGAAGACGTAGCTTTTGTGTTTCATTTCATCGGAGAAGGAAGGAGGAGGACTTCTGCATCCTGCTGTTGCTATGACATCAAAGACAACCAAAACAACAAGAAAAATCTATGAACCGACAACAACAAAACTCTATCATCCGACAACAACAGCAATAGGAATAGGTCAGCAGTAGCGAAACAATAAGAACGCCATCAATGTCTCTAAACATAGGATAAAACCAACGGGTGAGCAGAGAGCAAACATGAAATGACAGCAATGGAAACAAGTTACAGAAACAACAACATGAATAGATATAATAAAAACAAGTACAAAAAGTTGTCTGTTTCTCGTCCTCGGCTCAATTGTTCTAGAGTGGCAGAGGAGTCGTCATCTCGAATGCCGAGGAAAGAAATGAACTTCGGCCTCTTTGCAGCCGCCGCGATGGATCCACACACACACACAGGCAGAGACAGAGTACATATAAGTGTCTGTGTGGGCGGAGATAATTTATGAAAATGACACTGCGACAGTGAAAGGCATTTAAATGACAAGGAAGCCATAAAGGAGTCGCCCTTCACTCCGAAGTCTGCACTAGTCCCAGCGAAGCTCTGCCGCCGTCTCCTCGAAGTCCTGTCGCCGTCGTCGCAGCAGGACGGTCAGAAGGAGAGTGCGTGTGTATGTGCGTGTGCGTATGTGCAGTTGCTTCTTTCTAAGCCACTTTAAAACTCGGTCGGAATAAATACAAAATTTCCATGCAAATTACGATCTGCCGCAAATGCTTTTTCGCCCTCGGCGGGATCACATTTCGGTTATTGGCGGCAGGCAGAGCGGAGCGGGGCGTGGCTGCGATAGTTCTGAGTGGATTTTTATATTTGCTGCGATCCTGCCTTCGAGTGGTAGGAAACGAGTCGTTCGTTTGCATAATGCCGAGCTGCCGGATCGAGGAAGACGTCGAAGCACATTCGCGAAAATAAATAAATAAATAGTAACAAGAGACTCTTGCTGCGACTCCGATTTGAATGAAATTTGAATATAGTTTGGGGAATCAGATTTGGAGATAAGTTTCCTTCGCCAGCCCAGTGTGAAATGCAGTTTCAGCTCGAGTTTTGGAATCCGATTTGCATGCAATATTGGATTTGAATATGAACTTATTTCATAGCATTAAAGTGGCTCCTCCAAATATTGTGCGTTTTCTTTCTTCCTCTCTTCTTGCTATGGTATGGCAACGATGAGTGGAAATCATAAATGGCCAATCGGAACCAAACAATGACAACCTATGTTGATTTTAAGCTGAGATTAAGAACAATTGAAGTACCATTTATTACAGTCCTAAAAGTGTGGGACCATTGACCTAGTAACGGGAACAGTCGGCCAGCTTAAACTCTTCATAAATCACTCAGATTTCGCGTGAACACCAGCCGGACCCCTCCGACAGATCGAGAAGAAGGGGATTCGAATGGCGACGATGCTTAAAAAACTCGATAAAATATAAAAATGAGCACCATGAATGGGTCTGAATGACTCCGCAGCATCGCAGGCACAATTTCGCCAATAAATTGGGCCAACGGCCGGATCGAATGCGTGAGGGGGATAGGGGTCCTTTACTATGTGTGTTAAAGGATGTTGCGGCTGGATGGACGCTGGCCGGAATAAAATATTCAACGGCGGGCATAAATATTTCATCGCATATTTGCTGGAATTAGTGTCAGTCTGCATTAAAGTGGATTCCCTGTGAGTCCCGCCGTCGCCGAGGCTGCCCCGGAGGCGGAGGAATGACTGTGGCCACTGCACGATACTGGAAGTAATTGAAAGGACAGGAGGAGGTCGCCAGGCGGGGTTCAATTTATATGGAAATCTCCTACGAGACGGACGACAAACATAAAGAAGAAATCAATTTCGAGATTGCTTTATATTTTAATGCGAAACCTTAATAGGTTATGAAAGCGGGTCAAAGGACGGGGGAGATGGCTTTTAATTTTCTAAAAAATATACTCCCTCGTCTTCTCCCTCCCGACGTCCTTCGCTTCAATGCGCTGTCAACAATCTATTGTTCTCCGACAAAGACTCAAAGGAAAGTTCTAGATTTGAATCGGGACTGAACCATAGAGGGCGGTATCGTGGGCGTACCAGTGAGAGAGAGACTAAGGGAAGAGAGAACGCGATATAAAAGTTATCGGTTTTGTTTTTGACAGCTGTCTCGTTTTGCTCTACATCACATTTTACGATACCACCGAACAGAAGTCAAGACAGACGGCTGCGAAAGAGGAGATCTCGGAGTGAGTTCAAAATATTTACTCTCTTCACCACCGTGTTGAGGGACGAGGAACGAGGAAAGAAGTAAGAAAACAACAGAGTCCTCAGGCGATGACGTCATTTCCTCACATTTCCGTGTCCCTCGAGCAGACACCACGAAATACCTTTTTGTGTCCCGAGGCACCACTTCTCTTCCATCGATCGATCCGCAGCAGGACCCGAGCCAGACAATGAGTTCGCCTCGCCGCAGGCTTATTTAAAATTTATCGGGCGCGAAATTTTCGCCATTATTGTGCATTAGTTACCTCATCGTCGGAACCGCACCCACACCCACATCCTCTGCCAATCGCCCACGGGGGACTCCACGGCTCCATGGTATTTGTTTGCACTGGTATTTCTTTTGCTCCACGGTGTTGCCTGGGCCAGAATTATTTATTAACGAAATCACCGCGGCGCAGGGAATTCTTTTTATTATGAGTTCCACGTCAGGAACTCGAGATTCCGCCGAAAAGTTCCAACAAAAGAAATTTAAATTAATTCCCAGCCCTCTGAGAGAGAGAGCGCGCACAAAACAATATTATCCCAATCACAATCGCAATAACGCAAGAACGACCTTCTCTCCCCAGACCTCTTGTTCCATGTGGCAACATTGTCATCGCCCAAAATGGAAATATTTTGAATTTCCCCGAAGGCGGAGAAAATATCTCCGATGTGGCTCTTCGAGTCTTGCGAGTAACGCGCTTCTAGGAATTTAGAGTCCGCATCTGAAATATGGCAACTCATCGTCGTTACCATTCGCGTGTAAGTGGAGCATTTTTCCACAGCCCTGAGTCCTGAGTGGGCACTAATGAGCTGATTACTTCACACATCCCTGCATTCTGCGGAGCTGGAGCTATATTCCTGACTCATTACGAACGATTTGAGACTCAAGCTCAAACTAAATTCATTCTTATAAAAAGTTGCATTCATCATCATTAGTTCCATTGAAATGCCGAGTGCGCTGTACGCTGTTCCTAATTACGGGGTCCGACATCCTTTGAAAGGGAGTAAAATCGATTGGACGGACACGTTGCCGGATCGGGTGGAAGCAGAGACCGAAAATAGTACGAAATTACCGTGCTTCGTATATGATGACATGAAAACATTCGTTTAAACTTTAATGAGGCTGCTCTGCGAAGGATTCGGGGACGATCCTTTCATTCGACCACTGACCACTATAATTTCCATTAATCCATCGGTAATCTACGACGTCAATTCCCATCGTGACGTTGGCTCAGACGCACTAATCAATTTCGGAAAGGTGGGCGGACGACTCTATCTGGCACATCCTTCGTGCCTCCTGGAACCGAACTGATAATAATAATAATAATTTCCTTACCTCGGCTCCCTCGAGGCCCGATGCCAAATGCCCGCAGGCAGAGCCCGGGGCAAAAGCACAAACTTTTCCACTTGTGCCTTTATTGACCCATTCAATGGGCCTGTTTTGATAACATTTATTAAATCCCTTAGCGCAAAAACAACACTAGCACCAGCACCATCACATAACGAACAACTCACAAAAACAACGGCCGACAAAGTTTTTCCCCACGCAGTGACGATGCGTGTCGAGGACGATGGGGCGGAGTGAAGGGGTTTGTCGAGCGAAGGCTTGGCCTGTGCACGTTTATGGTAAAGAGTTCTCCTCTCAGTAGTTGCAGCGCCGACCTCATTGTTGTTTGTGATCCTATTATTATTATTTTTTGTTGTTCATTGGCTAAGGCCCGGTCGAAGTGGCTGCCAGTTTGGCCCACCAGAGCCTCGCATTGTCTTCCTGATGAATCTGCAAGCGGGGTGCGAGAAACCTCCACCCAGGCGACGGCGAAGTCTATGATGTGGCAAATTGAATGGTTATTATGGCGAGTTCACTCGACATGAGGGCCCGAGGGTCAGAGATCGAGCAGACAGACAGGCAGTCAGGCCATCAAGACACCGCCTCACACAAGTCTGGCTAATGGGCAGTGGGCGTGTCCTAAGTGAGAGTGATTTGCGGGCGATGTCGCAACTCCTTGAGCAGCTCTCACAATTACTCGACCTCGGTTCGAGTCGAGGTGCGAAGGATGATGTGGGGGAACGGCTTTAATTACCATGTCCTTGGGCCGTGTGGGCGGTAGTCATGAGGTCAGCAGCATGAGGTCTTCACACTGAGGTTCTTTGCGGCTTCGACTGCCTCTGGTTCGACTCGGGATTCAATAAAACTTTCCCTTTGGTCAACGAGTTGACAAAACTTTCCCTCTTCATGGATTCGTTTTTGTTCGTTTTCGTATTGATGATGTTGGTTGTGTTGATGCTGATGTCGCCGTCTCAAGTTCCATGTAAAACATCAGAACTTTAAGGGCATTCGGTTTTGTGGTCTTGAAGTTCACACAGATTTCGATGCATGGCCAATAAAGTTTTTGTGACAAAGTGGTCAGACGAAAGCAAACTCAAGAGTTTACGTCTCTAATCAAATTATTCAAACGATGGCTCAAGGTACACGAGGTTTTCAAGGTTCACTAGGTAAAGGTAAGCGAGATTTTCTAAACTTCATCACTTTTAATCTCTGCATAGTCCAAATGTGTCGTTTGGATTTTTACGACATGATGTTCAATGTTTTCTTCTTGGTTCTTATACTTTGGAATTTGACTTTCCTATAATTCCTAATCCTATCATTGTTAGCTATTAATTAGGTCCTCTTAATTGCTCTTTTTGATGCAAATTTTTAATATATGTCTCTGTTTATCCATTATCGCACCTCCAGAGGGCTCTCCTTAATTGAGAATACGCCTCTATTTCTATTTCGTTAATTGTACTGCGTGTTTCTGAAACCTCTTTCGAGTTGATGACCTTCCACAAAGAACCACAAGGCAAGGGTCAGTTCGAGAGGCTTCCGGCATGATTTCCATAATTAAAAAAGTTCCCTCATTAAAGCATCTGATAGCAGTTATCGGAGCATAATAAATGGAGCCTACTTTTTCCAGCGATTTATTTCCATTCGAAACTCTCGAAAACCCTACCCTACCCTACTCTTGATCCCTCTATTCACCAGCAGAGGAGACAAATGCGGACAAACCCTCCTTCGATTAACAAAAAACTCATCCGTCACCCTGGCCGTCCAAGGGCGTATCTGTTAATGCGATCAGCAAATAAATAAAGCCGGATTCTTCGCACGCCCTCGCTTCGTTCCCTCCCGCTCCTGGCCACCGCCCTTTTCTGTGAATTCGTGCGAGGCTCTGCCTTTTCCCCAGCTGAAGCGAGATGCTGGGGCTGCGATAAGTGACTCTCACCACGCGAATCGGTGTCGGTGGGCGTGGGGCGTGGGGCGTGTGACGGCAGAAGGGGCCGAGTCAGGGGGGGTGGAGTTTTGCGCCGTCAGACAAATTTCAGTTGTCATTAACGTAAATAAATATTTCGGTCGCTGACCGAATGGAAACAAAGGGACGTCCAGCAACAACTACGATGACGATGGGAGTCCGTGTGGTGGAGGAAGAGACCGCGTCCTCTGATGACATTTTCAGTGGTTGAAGAGGGCGGGCGAGCAACGGTAGGGACCGGGCTTTCATTAGGACGCACACACTCGCACAGTGGTTGGACGAGGACGAGCCAGCTTGCAACCACCTAACTCAGATAACCTGGGGCAATTAATAATGCCGGCGGTGGAATTCGCTCGAAAGAGAACCTCACCATCCTTCGTCCTTCCATCGCAACGCTTGGCCTCAACTCCGAACGAATTGCACGAGTCGCCGAAAAGGGTTTCGGAGCCTCACTTTGTCCCGGAAATAGGTCAACTATGTGAAAGTCAATTAAATATTAAATGGTTGGTTGGCAGGTCGACGGGGTGATGGCGAAAACTTCGCCACGGAAATTGCGAATGGAGCCCGTCGGCGTTTGGTCATCGGGGGGATCACGGAGGGTTTGTCAAAATGGAAGCGCCCATAAATTTCAGGCTTCGAGGACGGACGGCTGGGATGGAAACGTGTGCTGATTGGAAATAGGATGAATATTGGAAGTGAAGTTGAGCAGGGATTTTCCATATCAAAGAGCAATAAATTCCAGTAGAAGTTCTGCGTGCCTCGAAAACATACCGCTGTATTTCGCTCCATCAGGGTGGGGCTTTTTTCGAAATTTATGGAGCCCCACGAGAGCCCGAATTATTGACCGAAATACGACTTCATATCCTCGTCAATTCCAGGTATCCCTATGAGTTGGAATGGGAAAACTTTCTTTGGAAGAAAACTTCTCTGGTCCTCAGGTCAACGGTCGAGGTGGATTGAAATATTTTCAAGTTAATCAATGGAGCCTTCAAGTCCAGGCGACTCAATAAAAATCGTCTTCTTATTTCACGTGCAAGGACGTCCACACACATTCTCCTACTCGCTCTCAGCTCTTCGGGAATCTTCTTTGAAGACCTAATTGAATGAACTTAAATGTCCTCTAAATGAGCCAATTTTCCATTTTACACAAATTTACCAATTCGCCTCGGGTCTCGGTGGGTCTGAAGCGCTCTGAGGGCGACTTCGGGATCCGAAATTTACTTGACTTATTTAATTTACCTACACAACTACCAGAAAGCATGCACCTCCGCAGTGCAGATGGCGGCAGGTTGAGGACGGGCGAGGACAGCGG
>JAFDUT010000325.1:0-27371 GCA_017309665.1 Coelopa frigida
TATTTTCAGAAATTCAAAATTTTGAAATTTTTTCTATGCAACTTTAAGGGGTCTATCTCTACGCGTTTAGCTTCTAGAGCGATTTAAAGGTTCGCGTTTAGCTTCTAGAGCGATTTAAAGGTTCCCAAGTATTTTGTGGCTCTCCCAGATGTGCTAGAACGATGAGCCAGGGCAATAATGAAAGAGGAAGTTCAGAACTGCAATTATCTGCCGGGGTTATCACATTCCGACCAAAATGGCAGTCATTTGAAAATGTCATGATATTTTCGGAAAATTCAAAGTTTTGTAATTTTTTCTATGCAACTTTAAGGGGTCTATCTCTACGCGTTTAGCTTCTAGAGCGATTTAAAGGTTCCCAAGTATTTTGTGGCTCTCCCAGATGTACTAGAACGATGAGCCAGGACAATAATGAAAGAGGGAGTCCAGAACTTCAATTATCTGCCGGGGTTATCACATTTCGACCAATATTTTGAAAATGGTAGTCATTTAAAAATGTCATGATATTTTCGGAAAACTCAAAATTTTGAAATTTTTTCTATGCAACTTTAAGGGGTCTATCTCTACGCGTTTAGCTTCTAGAGCAATTTAAAGGTTCCCAAGTATTTTGTGGCTCTCCCGATGATGCTAGAACATGAGACCAGGGCATATTGGAAAGAGGGAATCCCAGAACTCCAATAGTTTTTGGAAATGGCGTCATTTGAAAATGTCATGGTATTTTCGGAAAATTAAAAATTTTGAAATTTTTTCTATGCAACTTTAAGGGGTCTATCTCTACGCGTTTAGCTTCTAGAGCGATTTAAAGGTTCCCAAGTATTTTGTGGCTCTCCCAGATGTGCTAGAACGATGAGCCAGGGCAATAATGAAAGAGGGAGTCCAGAACTTCAATATCTGCCATCACATTCCGACCAATATTTTGGAAATGGGAGTCATTTGAAAATGTCATGGTATTTTCGGAAAATTCAAAATTTGAAATTTTGTCTATGCAACTTTAGGGGTCTATCTCTACGCGTTTAGCTTCTAGAGCGATTTAAAGGTTCGCGTTTAGCTTCTAGAGCGATTTAAAGGTTCCCAAGTATTTTGTGGCTCTCCCAGATGTGCTAGAACGATGAGCCAGGGCAATAATGAAAGAGGGAGTCCAGAACTTCAATTATCTGCCATCACATTCCGACCAATATTTTGGAAATGGGAGTCATTTGAAAATGCCATGGTATTTTCGGAAGATTCAAAATTTTGAAATTTTTTCTATGCAACTTTAAGAGGTCTATCTCTACGCGTTTAGCTTCTAGAGCGATTTAAAGGTTCGCGTTTAGCTTCTAGAGCGATTCCCAAGTATTTTGTGGCTCTCCCAGATGTGCTAGAACGATGAGCCAGGGCAATAATGAAAGAGGAAGTTCAGAACTTCAATTATCTGCCGGGGTTATCACATTCCGACCAATATGGCAGTCATTTGAAAATGTCATGATATTTTCGGAAAATTCAAAGTTTTGAAATTTTTTCTATGCAACTTTAAGGGGTCTATCTCTACGCGTTTAGCTTCTAGAGCGATTTAAAGGTTTGAAAATGTCATGGTATTTTCGGAAAATTCAAAGTTTTGAAATTTTTTCTATGCAACTTTAAGGGGTCTATCTCTACGCGTTTAGCTTCTAGAGCGATTTAAAGGTTCGCGTTTAGCTTCTAGAGCGATTTAAAGGTTCCCAAGTATTTTGTGGCTCTCCCAGATGTGCTAGAACGATGAGCCAGGGCAATAATGAAAGAGGAAGTTCAGAACTGCAATTATCTGCCGGGGTTATCACATTCCGACCAATATGGCAGTCATTTGAAAATGTCATGATATTTTCGGAAAATTCAAAGTTTTATAATTTTTTCTATGCAACTTTAAGGGGTCTATCTCTACGCGTTTAGCTTCTAGAGCGATTTAAAGGTTCCCAAGTATTTTGTGGCTCTCCCAGATGTACTAGAACGATGAGCCAGTGCAATAATGAAAGAGGGAGTCCAGAACTTCAATTATCTGCCGGGGTTATCACATTTCGACCAATATTTTGAAAATGGTAGTCATTTAAAAATGTCATGATATTTTCGGAAAATTCAAACTTTTGAAATTTTTTCTATGCAACTTTAAGGGGTCTATCTCTACGCGTTTAGCTTCTAGAGCGATTTAAAGGTTTGAAAATGTCATGGTATTTTCGGAAAATTCAAAGTTTTGAAATTTTTTCTATGCAACTTTAAGGGGTCTATCTCTACGCGTTTAGCTTCTAGAGCGATTTAAAGGTTCCCAAATATTTTGTGGCTCCCCTAGATGTTCTAGATGGGCCAGAGCAATATTGAAAGAGGGAGTCCAGAACTTCAATTATCTGCCGGGGTTATCACATTCCGACCAATATTTTGAAAATGGTAGTCATTTAAAAATGTCATGATATTTTCGGAAAATTCAAACTTTTGAAATTTTTTCTATGCTACTTTAAGGGGTATATCTCTACGCATTTTGCTTCTAGAGCGATTTAAAGGTTCCTAAGTATTTTGTGGCTCTCCCAGATGTGCTAGAACGATCAGCCAGGGCAATAATGAAAGAGGGAGTCCAGAACTCCAATATTTTTGAAATGGCTGTCATTTAAAAATGTCATGATATTTTCGGAAAATTCAAAATTTTGAATTTTTTTCTATGCAACTTTAAGGGGTCTATCTCTACGCGTTTAGCTTCTAGAGCAATTTAAAGGTTCCCAAGTATTTTGTGGCTCTCCCAGATGTGCTAGAACGATGAGCCAGGGCAATAATGAAAGAGGGAATCCAGAACTCCAATATTTTGGAAATGGCAGTCATTTGAAAATGTCATGGTATTTTCGGAAAATTAAAAATTTTTAAATTTTTTCTATGCAACTTTAAGGGGTCTATCTCTACGCGTTTAGCTTCTAGAGCGATTTAAAGTTCCCAAGTATTTTGTGGCTCTCCCAGATGTGCTAGAACGATGAGCCAGGGCAATAATGAAAGAGGGAGTCCAGAACTTCAATTATCTGCCATCACATTCCGACCAATATTTTGGAAATGGGAGTCATTTGAAAATGTCATGGTATTTTCGGAAAATTCAAAATTTTGAAATTTTTTCTATGCAACTTTAAGGGGTCTATCTCTACGCGTTTAGCTTCTAGAGCGATTTAAAGGTTCGCGTTTAGCTTCTAGAGCGATTTAAAGGTTCCCAAGTATTTTGTGGCTCTCCCAGATGTGCTAGAACGATGAGCCAGGGCAATAATGAAAGAGGGAGTCCAGAACTTCAATTATCTGCCATCACATTCCGACCAATATTTTGGAAATGGGAGTCATTTGAAAATGCCATGGTATTTTCGGAAGATTCAAAATTTTGAAATTTTTTCTATGCAAATTTAAGGGGTCTATCTCTACGCGTTTAGCTTCTAGAGCGATTTAAAGGTTCCCAAATATTTTGTGGCTCTCCCAGATGTTCTAGAACGATGAGCCAGGGCAATAATGAAAGAGGAAGTTCAGAACTTCAATTATCTGCCGGGGTTATCACATTCCGACCAATATGGCAGTCATTTGAAAATGTCATGATATTTTCGGAAAATTCAAAGTTTTGAAATTTTTTCTATGCAACTTTAAGGGGTCTATCTCTACGCGTTTAGCTTCTAGAGCGATTTAAAGGTTCGCGTTTAGCTTCTAGAGCGATTTAAAGGTTCCCAAGTATTTTGTGGCTCTCCCAGATGTGCTAGAACGATGAGCCAGGGCAATAATGAAAGAGGGAGTCCAGAACTTCAATTATCTGCCATCACATTCCGACCAATATTTTGGAAATGGGAGTCATTTGAAAATGTCATGGTATTTTCGGAAAATTCAAAATTTTGAAATTTTTTCTATACAACTTTAAGAGGTCTATCTCTACGCGTTTAGCTTCTAGAGCGATTTAAAGGTTCGCGTTTAGCTTCTAGAGCGATTTAAAGGTTCCCAAGTATTTTGTGGCTCTCCCAGATGTGCTAGAACGATGAGCCAGGGCAATAATGAAAGAGGAAGTTCAGAACTTCAATTATCTGCCGGGGTTATCACATTCCGACCAATATGGCAGTCATTTGAAAATATTTCTAGAGTGATTTAAAGGTTCCCAAGTATTTTGTGGCTCTCCCAGATGTGCTAGAACGATGAGCCAGGGCAATAATGAAAGAGGAAGTTCAGAACTTCAATTATCTGCCGGGGTTATCACATTCCGACCAATATGGCAGTCATTTGAAAATGCTTCTAGAGTGATTTAAAGGTTCCCAAGTATTTTGTGGCTCTCCCAGATGTGCTAGAACGATGAGCCAGGGCAATAATGAAAGAGGGAATCCAGAACTCCAATATTTTGGAAATGGGAGTCATTTGAAAATGCCATGGTATTTTCGGAAGATTCAAAATTTTGAAATTTTTTCTATGCAACTTTAAGGGGTCTATCTCTACGCGTTTAGCTTCTAGAGCGATTTAAAGGTTCCCAAATATTTTGTGGCCCTCCCAGATGTTCTAGAACGATGAGCCAGGGCAATAATGAAAGAGGAAGTTCAGAACTTCAATTATCTGCCGGGGTTATCACATTCCGACCAATATGGCAGTCATTTGAAAATGTCATGATATTTTCGGAAAATTCAAAGTTTTGAAATTTTTTCTATGCAACTTTAAGAGGTCTATCTCTACGCGTTTAGCTTCTAGAGCGATTTAAAGGTTCGCGTTTAGCTTCTAGAGCGATTTAAAGGTTCCCAAGTATTTTGTGGCTCTCCCAGATGTGCTAGAACGATGAGCCAGGGCAATAATGAAAGAGGAAGTTCAGAACTTCAATTATCTGCCGGGGTTATCACATTCCGACCAATATGGCAGTCATTTGAAAATGTCATGATATTTTCGTAAAATTCAAAGTTTTGAAATTTTTTCTATGCAACTTTAAGGGGTCTATCTCTACGCGTTTAGCTTCTAGAGCGATTTAAAGGTTTGAAAATGTCATGATATTTTCGGAAAATTCAAAATTTAGAAATTTTTTCTATGCAACTTTAAGGGGTCTATGTCTACGCGTTTAGCTTCTAGAGCGATTTAAAGGTTCCCAAGTATTTTATGGATCTCCCGGATGTGCTAGAACGATGAGCCAGGGCAATAATGAAAGAGGGAATCCAGAACTCCAATATTTTGGAAATGGCAGTCATTTGAAAATGTCATGGTATTTTCGGAAAATTCAAAATTTTGAAATTTTTTCTATGCAATTTTAAGGGGTCTATCTCTACGCGTTTAGCTTCTAGAGCGATTTAAAGGTTCCCAAGTATTTTGTGGCTCTCCCAGATGTACTAGAACGATGAGCCAGGGCAATAATGAAAGAGGGAGTCCAGAACTTCAATTATCTGCCATCACATTCCGACCAATATTTTGGAAATGGGAGTCATTTGAAAATGTCATGGTATTTTCGGAAAATTCAAAATTTTGAAATTTTTTCTATGCAACTTTAAGGGGTCTATCTCTACGCGTTTAGCTTCTAGAGCGATTTAAAGGTTCGCGTTTAGCTTCTAGAGCGATTTAAAGGTTCCCAAGTATTTTGTGGCTCTCCCAGATGTGCTAGAACGATGAGCCAGGGCAATAATGAAAGAGGGAGTCCAGAACTTCAATTATCTGCCATCACATTCCGACCAATATTTTGGAAATGGGAGTCATTTGAAAATGCCATGGTATTTTCGGAAGATTCAAAATTTTGAAATTTTTTCTATGCAACTTTAAGGGGTCTATCTCTACGCGTTTAGCTTCTAGAGCGATTTAAAGGTTCCCAAATATTTTGTGGCTCTCCCAGATGTTCTAGAACGATGAGCCAGGGCAATAATGAAAGAGGAAGTTCAGAACTTCAATTATCTGCCGGGGTTATCACATTCCGACCAATATGGCAGTCATTTGAAAATGTCATGATATTTTCGGAAAATTCAAAGTTTTGAAATTTTTTCTATGCAACTTTAAGGGGTCTATCTCTACGCGTTTAGCTTCTAGAGCGATTTAAAGGTTCGCGTTTAGCTTCTAGAGCGATTTAAAGGTTCCCAAGTATTTTGTGGCTCTCCCAGATGTGCTAGAACGATGAGCCAGGGCAATAATGAAAGAGGAAGTTCAGAACTTCAATTATCTGCCGGGGTTATCACATTCCGACCAATATGGCAGTCATTTGAAAATGTCATGATATTTTCGTAAAATTCAAAGTTTTGAAATTTTTTCTATGCAACTTTAAGGGGTCTATCTCTACGCGTTTAGCTTCTAGAGCGATTTAAAGGTTTGAAAATGTCATGATATTTTCGGAAAATTCAAAATTTAGAAATTTTTTCTATGCAACTTTAAGGGGTCTATGTCTACGCGTTTAGCTTCTAGAGCGATTTAAAGGTTCCCAAGTATTTTATGGATCTCCCGGATGTGCTAGAACGATGAGCCAGGGCAATAATGAAAGAGGGAATCCAGAACTCCAATATTTTGGAAATGGCAGTCATTTGAAAATGTCATGGTATTTTCGGAAAATTCAAAATTTTGAAATTTTTTCTATGCAACTTTAAGGGGTCTATCTCTACGCGTTTAGCTTCTAGAGCGATTTAAAGGTTCCCAAGTATTTTGTGGCTCTCCCAGATGTACTAGAACGATGAGCCAGGGCAATAATGAAAGAGGGAGTCCAGAACTTCAATTATCTGCCATCACATTCCGACCAATATTTTGGAAATGGGAGTCATTTGAAAATGTCATGGTATTTTCGGAAAATTCAAAATTTTGAAATTTTTTCTATGCAACTTTAAGGGGTCTATCTCTACGCGTTTAGCTTCTAGAGCGATTTAAAGGTTCGCGTTTAGCTTCTAGAGCGATTTAAAGGTTCCCAAGTATTTTGTGGCTCTCCCAGATGTGCTAGAACGATGAGCCAGGGCAATAATGAAAGAGGGAGTCCAGAACTTCAATTATCTGCCATCACATTCCGACCAATATTTTGGAAATGGGAGTCATTTGAAAATGCCATGGTATTTTCGGAAGATTCAAAATTTTGAAATTTTTTCTATGCAACTTTAAGGGGTCTATCTCTACGCGTTTAGCTTCTAGAGCGATTTAAAGGTTCCCAAATATTTTGTGGCTCTCCCAGATGTTCTAGAACGATGAGCCAGGGCAATAATGAAAGAGGAAGTTCAGAACTTCAATTATCTGCCGGGGTTATCACATTCCGACCAATATTTGGAAATGGGAGTCATTTGAAAATGTCATGGTATTTTCGGAAAATTCAAAATTTGAAATTTTTTCTATGCAACTTTAAGGGGTCTATCTCTACGCGTTTAGCTTCTAGAGCGATTTAAAGGTTCGCGTTTAGCTTCTAGAGCGATTTAAAGGTTCCCAAGTATTTTGTGGCTCTCCCAGATGTGCTAGAACGATGAGCCAGGGCAATAATGAAAGAGGGAGTCCAGAACTTCAATTATCTGCCATCACATTCCGACCAATATTTTGGAAATGGGAGTCATTTGAAAATGCCATGGTATTTTCGGAAAGATTCAAAATTTTGAAATTTTTTCTATGCAACTTTAAGGGGTCTATCTCTACGCGTTTAGCTTCTAGAGCGATTTAAAGGTTCGCGTTTAGCTTCTAGAGCGATTTAAAGGTTCCCAAGTATTTTGTGGCTCTCCCAGATGTGCTAGAACGATGAGCCAGGGCAATAATGAAAGAGGGAGTCCAGAACTTCAATTATCTGCCATCACATTCCGACCAATATTTTGGAAATGGGAGTCATTTGAAAATGCCATGGTATTTTCGGAAGATTCAAAATTTTGAAATTTTTTCTATGCAACTTTAAGGGGTCTATCTCTACGCGTTTAGCTTCTAGAGCGATTTAAAGGTTCCCAAATATTTTGTGGCTCTCCCAGATGTTCTAGAACGATGAGCCAGGGCAATAATGAAAGAGGAAGTTCAGAACTTCAATTATCTGCCGGGGTTATCACATTCCGACCAATATGGCAGTCATTTGAAAATGTCATGATATTTTCGGAAAATTCAAAGTTTTGAAATTTTTTCTATGCAACTTTAAGGGGTCTATCTCTACGCGTTTAGCTTCTAGAGCGATTTAAAGGTTTGAAAATGTCATGATATTTTCGGAAAATTCAAAATTTAGAAATTTTTTCTATGCAACTTTAAGGGGTCTATCTCTACGCGTTTAGCTTCTAGAGCGATTTAAAGGTTCCCAAGTATTTTATGGCTCTCCCGGATGTGCTAGAACGATGAGCCAGGGCAATAATGAAAGAGGGAATCCAGAACTCCAATATTTTGGAAATGGCAGTCATTTGAAAATGTCATGGTATTTTCGGAAAATTCAAAATTTTGAAATTTTTTCTATGCAACTTTAAGGGGTCTATCTCTACGCGTTTAGCTTCTAGAGCGATTTAAAGGTTCCCAAGTATTTTGTGGCTCTCCCAGATGTGCTAGAACGATGAGCCAGGGCAATAATGAAAGAGGGAGTCCAGAACTTCAATTATCTGCCATCACATTCCGACCAATATTTTGGAAATGGGAGTCATTTGAAAATGTCATGGTATTTTCGGAAAATTCAAAATTTTGAAATTTTTTCTATGCAACTTTAAGGGGTCTATCTCTACGCGTTTAGCTTCTAGAGCGATTTAAAGGTTCGCGTTTAGCTTCTAGAGCGATTTAAAGGTTCCCAAGTATTTTGTGGCTCTCCCAGATGTGCTAGAACGATGAGCCAGGGCAATAATGAAAGAGGGAGTCCAGAACTTCAATTATCTGCCATCACATTCCGACCAATATTTTGGAAATGGGAGTCATTTGAAAATGCCATGGTATTTTCGGAAGATTCAAAATTTTGAAATTTTTTCTATGCAACTTTAAGGGGTCTATCTCTACGCGTTTAGCTTCTAGAGCGATTTAAAGGTTCCCAAATATTTTGTGGCTCTCCCAGATGTTCTAGAACGATGAGCTAGGGCAATAATGAAAGAGGAAGTTCAGAACTTCAATTATCTGCCGGGGTTATCACATTCCGACCAATATTTTGGAAATGGGAGTCATTTGAAAATGTCATGGTATTTTCGGAAAATTCAAAATTTTGAAATTTTTTCTATGCAACTTTAAGGGGTCTATCTCTACGCGTTTAGCTTCTAGAGCGATTTAAAGGTTCGCGTTTAGCTTCTAGAGCGATTTAAAGGTTCCCAAGTATTTTGTGGCTCTCCCAGATGTGCTAGAACGATGAGCCAGGGCAATAATGAAAGAGGGAGTCCAGAACTTCAATTATCTGCCATCACATTCCGACCAATATTTTGGAAATGGGAGTCATTTGAAAATGCCATGGTATTTTCGGAAGATTCAAAATTTTGAAATTTTTTCTATGCAACTTTAAGGGGTTTATCTCTACGCGTTTAGCTTCTAGAGCGATTTAAAGGTTCCCAAATATTTTGTGGCTCTCCCAGATGTTCTAGAACGATGAGCCAGGGCAATAATGAAAGAGGAAGTTCAGAACTTCAATTATCTGCCGGGGTTATCACATTCCGACCAATATGGCAGTCATTTGAAAATGTCATGATATTTTCGGAAAATTCAAAGTTTTGAAATTTTTTCTATGCAACTTTAAGGGGTCTATCTCTACGCGTTTAGCTTCTAGAGCGATTTAAAGGTTTGAAAATGTCATGATATTTTCGGAAAATTCAAAATTTAGAAATTTTTTCTATGCAACTTTAAGGGGTCTATCTCTACGCGTTTAGCTTCTAGAGCGATTTAAAGGTTCCCAAGTCTTTTATGGCTCTCCCGGATGTGCTAGAACGATGAGCCAGGGCAATAATGAAAGAGGGAATCCAGAACTCCAATATTTTGGAAATGGCAGTCATTTGAAAATGTCATGGTATTTTCGGAAAATTCAAAATTTTGAAATTTTTTCTATGCAACTTTAAGGGGTCTATCTCTACGCGTTTAGCTTCTAGAGCGATTTAAAGGTTCGCGTTTAGCTTCTAGAGTGATTTAAAGGTTCCCAAGTATTTTGTGGCTCTCCCAGATGTGCTAGAACGATGAGCCAGGGCAATAATGAAAGAGGGAGTCCAGAACTTCAATTATCTGCCGGGGTTATCACATTCCGACCAATATTTTGGAAATGGGAGTCATTTGAAAATGCCATGGTATTTTCGGAAGATTCAAAATTTTGAAATTTTTTCTATGCAACTTTAAGGGGTCTATCTCTACGCGTTTAGCTTCTAGAGCGATTTAAAGGTTCCCAAATATTTTGTGGCCCTCCCAGATGTTCTAGAACGATGAGCCAGGGCAATAATGAAAGAGGAAGTTCAGAACTTCAATTATCTGCCGGGGTTATCACATTCCGACCAATATGGCAGTCATTTGAAAATGTCATGATATTTTCGGAAAATTCAAAGTTTTGAAATTTTTTCTATGCAACTTTAAGGGGTCTATCTCTACGCGTTTAGCTTCTAGAGCGATTTAAAGGTTCGAAAATGTCATGATATTTTCGGAAAATTCAAAATTTAGAAATTTTTTCTATGCAACTTTAAGGGGTCTATCTCTACGCGTTTAGCTTCTAGAGCGATTTAAAGGTTCCCAAGTATTTTATGGCTCTCCCGGATGTGCTAGAACGATGAGCCAGGGCAATAATGAAAGAGGGAATCCAGAACTCCAATATTTTGGAAATGGCAGTCATTTGAAAATGTCATGGTATTTTCGGAAAATTCAAAATTTTGAAATTTTTTCTATGCAACTTTAAGGGGTCTATCTCTACGCGTTTAGCTTCTAGAGCGATTTAAAGGTTCCCAAGTATTTTGTGGCTCTCCCAGATGTGCTAGAACGATGAGCCAGGGCAATAATGAAAGAGGGAGTCCAGAACTTCAATTATCTGCCATCACATTCCGACCAATATTTTGGAAATGGGAGTCATTTGAAAATGCCATGGTATTTTCGGAAGATTCAAAATTTTGAAATTTTTTCTATGCAACTTTAAGGGGTCTATCTCTACGCGTTTAGCTTCTAGAGCGATTTAAAGGTTCGCGTTTAGCTTCTAGAGCGATTTAAAGGTTCCCAAGTATTTTGTGGCTCTCCCAGATGTGCTAGAACGATGAGCCAGGGCAATAATGAAAGAGGGAGTCCAGAACTTCAATATCTGCCATCACATTCCGACCAATATTTGGAAATGGGAGTCATTTGAAAATGTCATGGTATTTTCGGAAAATTCAAAATTTTGAAATTTTTTCTATGCAACTTTAAGGGGTCTATCTCTACGCGTTTAGCTTCTAGAGCGATTTAAAGGTTCCCAAATATTTTGTGGCTCTCCCAGATGTTCTAGAACGATGAGCCAGGGCAATAATGAAAGAGGAGTCCAGAACTTCAATTATCTGCCGGTATCACATTCCGACCAATATTTTGGAAATGGGAGTCATTTGAAAATGTCATGGTATTTTCGGAAAATTCAAAATTTTGAAATTTTTTCTATGCAACTTTAAGGGGTCTATCTCTACGCGTTTAGCTTCTAGAGCGATTTAAAGGTTCGCGTTTAGCTTCTAGAGCGATTTAAAGGTTCCCAAGTATTTTGTGGCTCTCCCAGATGTGCTAGAACGATGAGCCAGGGCAATAATGAAAGAGGGAGTCCAGAACTTCAATTATCTGCCATCACATTCCGACCAATATTTTGGAAATGGGAGTCATTTGAAAATGCCATGGTATTTTCGGAAGATTCAAAATTTTGAAATTTTTTCTATGCAACTTTAAGGGGTCTATCTCTACGCGTTTAGCTTCTAGAGCGATTTAAAGGTTCCCAAATATTTTGTGGCTCTCCCAGATGTTCTAGAACGATGAGCCAGGGCAATAATGAAAGAGGGAGTCCAGAACTTCAATTATCTGCCATCACATTCCGACCAATATTTTGGAAATGGGAGTCATTTGAAAATGTCATGGTATTTTCGGAAAATTCAAAATTTTGAAATTTTTTCTATGCAACTTTAAGGGGTCTATCTCTACGCGTTTAGCTTCTAGAGCGATTTAAAGGTTCGCGTTTAGCTTCTAGAGCGATTTAAAGGTTCCCAAGTATTTTGTGGCTCTCCCAGATGTGCTAGAACGATGAGCCAGGGCAATAATGAAAGAGGGAGTCCAGAACTTCAATTATCTGCCATCACATTCCGACCAATATTTTGGAAATGGGAGTCATTTGAAAATGCCATGGTATTTTCGGAAGATTCAAAATTTTGAAATTTTTTCTATGCAACTTTAAGGGGTCTATCTCTACGCGTTTAGCTTCTAGAGCGATTTAAAGGTTCGCGTTTAGCTTCTAGAGCGATTTAAAGGTTCCCAAGTATTTTGTGGCTCTCCCAGATGTGCTAGAACGATGAGCCAGGGCAATAATGAAAGAGGAAGTTCAGAACTTCAATTATCTGCCGGGTTATCACATTCCGACCAATATTTTGGAAATGGGAGTCATTTGAAAATGTCATGGTATTTTCGGAAAATTCAAAATTTTGAAATTTTTTCTATGCAACTTTAAGGGGTCTATCTCTACGCGTTTAGCTTCTAGAGCGATTTAAAGGTTCCCAAATATTTTGTGGCTCTCCCAGATGTTCTAGAACGATGAGCCAGGGCAATAATGAAAGAGGAAGTTCAGAACTTCAATTATCTGCCGGGGTTATCACATTCCGACCAATATTTTGGAAATGGGAGTCATTTGAAAATGTCATGGTATTTTCGGAAAATTCAAAATTTTGAAATTTTTTCTATGCAACTTTAAGGGGTCTATCTCTACGCGTTTAGCTTCTAGAGCGATTTAAAGGTTCGCGTTTAGCTTCTAGAGCGATTTAAAGGTTCCCAAGTATTTTGTGGCTCTCCCAGATGTGCTAGAACGATGAGCCAGGGCAATAATGAAAGAGGGAGTCCAGAACTTCAATTATCTGCCGATCACATTCCGACCAATATTTTGGAAATGGGAGTCATTTGAAAATGCCATGGTATTTTCGGAAGATTCAAAATTTTGAAATTTTTTCTATGCAACTTTAAGGGGTCTATCTCTACGCGTTTAGCTTCTAGAGCGATTTAAAGGTTCGCGTTTAGCTTCTAGAGCGATTTAAAGGTTCCCAAGTATTTTGTGGCTCTCCCAGATGTGCTAGAACGATGAGCCAGGGCAATAATGAAAGAGGAAGTTCAGAACTTCAATTATCTGCCGGGGTTATCACATTCCGACCAATATGGCAGTCATTTGAAAATGTCATGATATTTTCGGAAAATTCAAAGTTTTGAAATTTTTTCTATGCAACTTTAAGGGGTCTATCTCTACGCGTTTAGCTTCTAGAGCGTTTTAAAGGTTTGAAAATGTCATGGTATTTTCGGAAAATTCAAAATTTTGAAATTTTTTCTATGCAACTTTAAGGGGTCTATCTCTACGCGTTTAGCTTCTAGAGCGATTTAAAGGTTCCCAAATATTTTGTGGCTCTCCCAGATGTTCTAGAACGATGGGCCAGAGCAATATTAAAAGAGGGAGTCCAGAACTTCAATTATCTGCCGGGGTTATCACATTCCGACCAATATTTTGGAAATGGGAGTCATTTGAAAATGCCATGGTATTTTCGGAAGATTCAAAATTTTGAAATTTTTTCTATGCAACTTTAAGGGGTCTATCTCTACGCGTTTAGCTTCTAGAGCGATTTAAAGGTTCGCGTTTAGCTTCTAGAGCGATTTAAAGTTCCCAAGTATTTTGTGGCTCTCCCAGATGTGCTAGAACGATGAGCCAGGGCAATAATTAAAGAGGGAGTCCAGAACTTCAATTATCTGCCATCACATTCCGACCAATATTTTGGAAATGGGAGTCATTTGAAAATGTCATGGTATTTTCGGAAAATTCAAAATTTTGAAATTTTTTCTATGCAACATTAAGAGGTCTATCTCTACGCGTTTAGCTTCTAGAGCGATTTAAAGGTTCGCGTTTAGCTTCTAGAGCGATTTAAAGGTTTCCAAGTATTTTGTGGCTCTCCCAGATGTGCTAGAACGATGAGCCAGGGCAATAATGAAAGAGGAAGTTCAGAACTTCAATTATCTGCCGGGGTTATCACATTCCGACCAATATGGCAGTCATTTGAAAATGTCATGCTATTTTCGGAAAATTCAAAGTTTTGAAATTTTTTCTATGCAACTTTAAGGGGTCTATCTCTACGCGTTTAGCTTCTAGAGCGATTTAAAGGTTCGCGTTTAGCTTCTACAGCGATTTAAAGGTTCCCAAGTATTTTGTGGCTCTCCCAGATATGCTAGAACGATGAGCCAGCGCAATAATGAAAGAGGGAGTCCAGAACTTCAATATTTTGGAAATGGCAGTCATTTG
Source organism: Coelopa frigida (assembly GCA_017309665.1). Classification (NCBI taxonomy): domain Eukaryota; kingdom Metazoa; phylum Arthropoda; class Insecta; order Diptera; family Coelopidae; genus Coelopa; species Coelopa frigida. The sequence continues at coordinate 14,312 of JAFDUT010000325.1, forward strand.
AAAATGTCATGGTATTTTCGGAAAATTCAAAATTATGAACCTTTTTCTATGCAACTTTAAGGGGTCTATCTCTACGCGTTTAGCTTCTAGAGCGATTTAAACGTTCCCAAGTATTTTGTGGCTCTCCCAAATGTGCTAAAACGATGAGCCAAGGCAATAATGAAAGAGGGAGTCCAGAACTCCAATATTTTTGAAATGGCTGTCATTTAAAAATGTCATCATATTTTCGGAAAATTAAAAATTTTGAAATTTTTTCTATGCAACTTTAAGGGGTCTATCTCTACGCGTTTAGCTTCTAGAGCGATTTAAAGGTTTGAAAATGTCATGGTATTTTCGGAAAATTCAAAATTTTGAAAATCTCTACGCGTTTAGCTTCTAGAGCGATTTAAAGGTTCCAAAATATTTTGTGGCTCTCCCAGATGTGCTAGAACGATGGGCCAGAGCAATATTGAAAGAGGGAGTCCAGAACTTCAATTATCTGCCGGGGTTATCACATTCCGACCAATATGGCAGTCATTTGAAAATGTCATGATATTTTCGGAAAAATCAAAGTTTTGAAATTTTTTCTATGCAACTTTAAGGGGTCTATCTCTACGCGTTTAGCTTCTAGAGCGATTTAAAGGTTCCCAAATATTTTGTGGCTCTCCCAGATGTTCTAGAACGATGGGCCAGAGCAATATTGAAAGAGGGAGTCCAGAACTTCAATTATCTGCCATCACATTCCGACCAATATTTTGGAAATGGGAGTCATTTGAAAATGCCATGGTATTTTCGGAAGATTTAAAATTTTGAAATTTTTTCTATGCAACTTTAAGGGGTCTATCTCTACGCGTTTAGCTTCTAGAGCGATTTAAAGGTTCGCGTTTAGCTTCTAGAGCGATTTAAAGGTTCCCAAGTATTTTGTGGCTCTCCCAGATGTGCTAGAACGATGAGCCAGGGCAATAATGAAAGAGGGAGTCCAGAACTCCAATATTTTGGAAATGGCAGTCATTTGAAAATGTCATGGTATTTTCGGAAAATTCAAAATTTTGAAACTTTTTCTATGCAACTTTAAGGGGTCTATCTCTACGCGTTTAGCTTCTAGAGCGATTTAAAGGTTCCCAAGTATTTTGTGGCTCTCCCAAATGTGCTAAAACGATGAGCCAAGGCAATAATGAAAGAGGAAGTTCAGAATTTCAATTATCTGCCGTGGTTATCACATTCCAACCAATATGGCAGTCATTTGAAAATGTCATGATATTTTCGGAAAATTCAAAGTTTTGAAATTTTTTCTATGCAACTTTAAGGGGTCTATCTCTACGCGTTTAGCTTCTAGAGCGATTTAAAGGTTCGCGTTTAGCTTCTAGAGCGATTTAAAGGTTCCCAAATAGAACGATGGGCCAGAGCAATATTGAAAGAGGGAGTCCAGAACTTCAATTATCTGCCATCACATTCCGACCAATATTTTGGAAATGGGAGTCATTTGAAAATGCCATGGTATTTTCGGAAGATTTAAAATTTTGAAATTTTTTCTATGCAACTTTAAGGGGTCTATCTCTACGCGTTTAGCTTCTAGAGCGATTTAAAGGTTCGCGTTTAGCTTCTAGAGCGATTTAAAGGTTCCCAAGTATTTTGTGGCTCTCCCAGATGTGCTAGAACGATGAGCCAGGGCAATAATGAAAGAGGGAGTCCAGAACTCCAATATTTTGGAAATGACAGTTATTTGAAAATGTCATGGTATTTTCGGAAAATTCAAAATTTTGAAACTTTTTCTATGCAACTTTAAGGGGTCTATCTCTACGCGTTTACCTTCTAGAGCGATTTAAAGGTTCCCAAGTATTTTGTGGCTCTCCCAGATGTGCTAGAACGATGAGCCAGGGCAATAATGAAAGAGGAAGTTCAGAACTTCAATTATCTGCCGGGGTTATCACATTCCGACCAATATGGCAGTCATTTGAAAATGTCATGATATTTTCGGAAAATTCAAAGTTTTGAAATTTTTTCTATGCAACTTTAAGGGGTCTATCTCTACGCGTTTAGCTTCTAGAGCGTTTTAAAGGTTTGAAAATGTCATGGTATTTTCGGAAAATTCAAAATTTTGAAATTTTTTCTATGCAACTTTAAGGGGTCTATCTCTACGCGTTTAGCTTCTAGAGCGATTTAAAGGTTCCCAAATATTTTGTGGCTCTCCCAGATGTGCTAGAACGATGGGCCAAGGCAATAATGAAAGAGGAAGTTCAGAACTTCAATTATCTGCCGGGGTTATCACATTCCGACCAATATGGCAGTCATTTGAAAATGTCATGATATTTTCGGAAAATTCAAAGTTTTGAAATTTTTTCTATGCAACTTTAAGGGGTCTATCTCTACGCGTTTAGCTGCTAGAGCGATTTAAAGGTTCCCAAATATTTTGTGGCTCTCCCAGATGTGCTAGAACGATGGGCCAGAGCAATATTGAAAGAGGGAGTCCAGAACTTCAATTATCTGCCGGGGTTATCACATTCCGACCAATATGGCAGTCATTTGAAAATGTCATGATATTTTCGGAAAAATCAAAGTTATGATATTTTCGGAAAATTCAAAGTTTTGAAATTTTTTCTATGCAACTTTAAGGGGTCTATCTCTACGCGTTTAGCTTCTAGAGCGATTTAAAGGTTCGCGTTTAGCTTCTAGAGCGATTTAAAGGTTCCCAAATAGAACGATGGGCCAGAGCAATATTGAAAGAGGGAGTCCAGAACTTCAATTATCTGCCATCACATTCCGACCAATATTTTGGAAATGGGAGTCATTTGAAAATGCCATGGTATTTTCGGAAGATTTAAAATTTTGAAATTTTTTCTATGCAACTTTAAGGGGTCTATCTCTACGCGTTTAGCTTCTAGAGCGATTTAAAGGTTCGCGTTTAGCTTCTAGAGCGATTTAAAGGTTCCCAAGTATTTTGTGGCTCTCCCAGATGTGCTAGAACGATGAGCCAGGGCAATAATGAAAGAGGGAGTCCAGAACTCCAATATTTTGGAAATGGCAGTCATTTGAAAATGTCATGGTATTTTCGGAAAATTCAAAATTTTGAAACTTTTTCTATGCAACTTTAAGGGGTCTATCTCTACGCGTTTAGCTTCTAGAGCGATTTAAAGGTTCCCAAGTATTTTGTGGCTCTCCCAGATGTGCTAGAACGATGAGCCAGGGCAATAATGAAAGAGGAAGTTCAGAACTTCAATTATCTGCCGGGGTTATCACATTCCGACCAATATGGCAGTCATTTGAAAATGTCATGATATTTTCGGAAAATTCAAAGTTTTGAAATTTTTTCTATGCAACTTTAAGGGGTCTATCTCTACGCGTTTAGCTTCTAGAGCGATTTAAAGGTTCGCGTTTAGCTTCTAGAGCGATTTAAAGGTTCCCAAGTATTTTGTGGCTCTCCCAGATGTGCTAGAACGATGAGCCAGGGCAATAATGAAAGAGGGAGTCCAGAACTTCAATTATCTGCCATCACATTCCGACCAATATTTTGGAAATGGGAGTCATTTGAAAATGTCATGATATTTTCGGAAAATTCAAAGTTTTGAAATTTTTTCTATGCAACTTTAAGGGGTCTATCTCTACGCGTTTAGCTTCTAGAGCGTTTTAAAGGTTTGAAAATGTCATGGTATTTTCGGAAAATTCAAAATTTTGAAATTTTACTATGCAACTTTAAGGGGTCTATCTCTACGCGTTTAGCTTCTAGAGCGATTTAAAGGTTCCCAAATATTTTGTGGCTCTCCCAGATGTTCTAGAACGATGGGCCAGAGCAATATTAAAAGAGGGAGTCCAGAACTTCAATTATCTGCCGGGGTTATCACATTCCGACCAATATTTTGGAAATGGGAGTCATTTGAAAATGCCATGGTATTTTCGGAAGATTCAAAATTTTGAAATTTTTTCTATGCAACTTTAAGGGGTCTATCTCTACGCGTTTAGCTTCTAGAGCGATTTAAAGGTTCGCGTTTAGCTTCTAGAGCGATTTAAAGTTCCCAAGTATTTTGTGGCTCTCCCAGATGTGCTAGAACGATGAGCCAGGGCAATAATTAAAGAGGGAGTCCAGAACTTCAATTATCTGCCATCACATTCCGACCAATATTTTGGAAATGGGAGTCATTTGAAAATGCCATGGTATTTTCGGAAGATTTAAAATTTTGAAATTTTTTCTATGCAACTTTAAGGGGTCTATCTCTACGCGTTTAGCTTCTAGAGCGATTTAAAGGTTCCCAAGTATTTTGTGGCTCTCCCAGATGTGCTAGAACGATGAGCCAGGGCAATAATGAAAGAGGGAGTCCAGAACTCCAATATTTTGGAAATGGCAGTTATTTGAAAATGTCATGGTATTTTCGGAAAATTCAAAATTTTGAAACTTTTTCTATGCAACTTTAAGGGGTCTATCTCTACGCGTTTAGCTTCTAGAGCGATTTAAAGGTACCCAAGTATTTTGTGGCTCTCCCAGATGTGCTAGAACGATGAGCCAGGGCAATAATGAAAGAGGAAGTTCAGAACTTCAATTATCTGCCGGGGTTATCACATTCCGACCAATATGGCAGTCATTTGAAAATGTCATGATATTTTCGGAAAATTCAAAGTTTTGAAATTTTTTCTATGCAACTTTAAGGGGTCTATCTCTACGCGTTTAGCTTCTAGAGCGATTTAAAGGTTTGAAAATGTCATGGTATTTTCGGAAAATTCAAAATTTTGAAATTTTTTCTATGCAACTTTAAGGGGTCTATCTCTACGCGTTTAGCTTCTACAGCGATTTAAAGGTTCCCAAGTATTTTGTGGCTCTCCCAGATATGCTAGAACGATGAGCCAGCGCAATAATGAAAGAGGGAGTCCAGAACTCCAATATTTTGGAAATGGCAGTCATTTGAAAATGTCATGATATTTTCGGAAAATTCAAAGTTTTGAAATTTTTTCTATGCAACTTTAAGGGGTCAATCTCTACGCGTTTAGCTTCTAGAGCGATTTAAAGGTTCGCGTTTAGCTTCTAGAGCGATTTAAAGCTTCTAGCTTCTAGAGCGATTTAAAGGTTCCCAAATATTTTGTGGCTCTCCCAGATGTTCTAGAACGATGGGCCAGAGCAATATTAAAAGAGGGAGTCCAGAACTTCAATTATCTGCCGGGGTTATCACATTCCGACCAATATTTGGAAATGGGAGTCATTTGAAAAATGCCATGGTATTTTCGGAAGATTCAAAATTTGAAATTTTTTCTATGCAACTTTAAGGGGTCTATCTCTACGCGTTTAGCTTCTAGAGCGATTTAAAGGTTCGCGTTTAGCTTCTAGAGCGATTTAAAGGTTCCCAAGTATTTTGTGGCTCTCCCAGATGTGCTAGAACGATGAGCCAGGGCAATAATGAAAGAGGGAGTCCAGAACTCCAATATTTTGGAAATGGCAGTTATTTGAAAATGTCATGGTATTTTCGGAAAATTCAAAATTTTGAAACTTTTTCTATGCAACTTTAAGGGTCTATCTCTACGCGTTTAGCTTCTAGAGCGATTAAAGGTACCCAAGTATTTGTGGCTCTCCCAGATGTGCTAGAACGATGAGCCAGGGCAATAATGAAAGAGGAAGTTCAGAACTTCAATTATCTGCCGGGGTTATCACATTCCGACCAATATGGCAGTCATTTGAAAATGTCATGATATTTTCGGAAAATTCAAAGTTTTGAAATTTTTTCTATGCAACTTTAAGGGGTCTATCTCTACGCGTTTAGCTTCTAGAGCGTTTTAAAGGTTTGAAAATGTCATGGTATTTTCGGAAAATTCAAAATTTTGAAATTTTTTCTATGCAACTTTAAGGGGTCTATCTCTACGCGTTTAGCTTCTAGAGCGATTTAAAGGTCCCAAATATTTTGTGGCTCTCCCAGATGTGCTAGAACGATGGGCCAAGGCAATAATGAAAGAGGAAGTTCAGAACTTCAATTATCTGCCGGGGTTATCACATTCCGACCAATATGGCAGTCATTTGAAAATGTCATGATATTTTCGGAAAATTCAAAGTTTTGAAATTTTTTCTATGCAACTTTAAGGGGTCTATCTCTACGCGTTTAGCTTCTAGAGCGATTTAAAGGTTCCCAAATATTTTGTGGCTCTCCCAGATGTGCTAGAACGATGGGCCAGAGCAATATTGAAAGAGGGAGTCCAGAACTTCAATTATCTGCCGGGGTTATCACATTCCGACCAATATGGCAGTCATTTGAAAATGTCATGATATTTTCGGAAAAATCAAAGTTATGATATTTTCGGAAAATTCAAAGTTTTGAAATTTTTTCTATGCAACTTTAAGGGGTCTATCTCTACGCGTTTAGCTTCTAGAGCGATTTAAAGGTTCGCGTTTAGCTTCTAGAGCGATTTAAAGGTTCCCAAATAGAACGATGGGCCAGAGCAATATTGAAAGAGGGAGTCCAGAACTTCAATTATCTGCCATCACATTCCGACCAATATTTTGGAAATGGGAGTCATTTGGAAAATGCCATGGTATTTTCGGAAGATTTAAAATTTTGAAATTTTTTCTATGCAACTTTAAGGGGTCTATCTCTACGCGTTTAGCTTCTAGAGCGATTTAAAGGTTCGCGTTAGCTTCTAGAGCGATTTAAAGGTTCCCAAGTATTTTGTGGCTCTCCCAGATGTGCTAAAACGATGAGCCAGGGCAATAATGAAAGAGGGAGTCCAGAACTCCAATATTTTGGAAATGGCAGTCATTTGAAAATGTCATGGTATTTTCGGAAAATTCAAAATTTTGAGACTTTTTCTATGCAACTTTAAGGGGTCTATCTCTACGCGTTTAGCTTCTAGAGCGATTTAAAGGTTCCCAAGTATTTTGTGGCTCTCCCAGATGTGCTAGAACGATGAGCCAGGGCAATAATGAAAGAGGAAGTTCAGAACTTCAATTATCTGCCGGGGTTATCACATTCCGACCAATATGGCAGTCATTTGAAAATGTCATGATATTTTCGGAAAATTCAAAGTTTTGAAATTTTTTCTATGCAACTTTAAGGGGTCTATCTCTACGCGTTTAGCTTCTAGAGCGTTTTAAAGGTTTGAAAATGTCATGGTATTTTCGGAAAATTCAAAATTTTGAAATTTTTTCTATGCAACTTTAAGGGGTCTATCTCTACGCGTTTAGCTTCTAGAGCGATTTAAAGGTTCCCAAATATTTTGTGGCTCTCCCAGATGTTCTAGAACGATGGGCCAGAGCAATATTAAAAGAGGGAGTCCAGAACTTCAATTATCTGCCGGGGTTATCACATTCCGACCAATATTTTGGAAATGGGAGTCATTTGAAAATGCCATGGTATTTTCGGAAGATTCAAAATTTTGAAATTTTTTCTATGCAACTTTAAGGGGTCTATCTCTACGCGTTTAGCTTCTAGAGCGATTTAAAGGTTCGCGTTTAGCCTCCAGAGCGATTTTAAGTTCCCAAGTATTTTGTGGCTCTCCCAGATGTGCTAGAACGATGAGCCAGGGCAATAATTAAAGAGGGAGTCCAGAACTTCAATTATCTGCCATCACATTCCGACCAATATTTTGGAAATGGGAGTCATTTGAAAATGTCATGGTATTTTCGGAAAATTCAAAATTTTTAAAATTTTTTTCTATGCAACATTAAGAGGTCTATCTCTACCGCGTTTAGCTTCTAGAGCGATTTAAAGGTTCGCGTTTAGCTTCTAGAGCGATTTAAAGGTTTCCAAGTATTTTGTGGCTCTCCCAGATGTGCTAGAAACGATGAGCCAGGGCAATAATGAAAGAGGAAGTTCAGAACTTCAATTATCTGCCGGGGTTATCACATTCCGACCAATATGGCAGTCATTTGAAATGTCATGATATTTTCGGAAAATTCAAAGTTTTGAAATTTTTTCTATGCAACTTTAAGGGGTCTATCTCTACGCGTTTAGCTTCTAGAGCGATTAAAAGGTTTGAAAATGTCATGGTATTTTCGGAAAATTCAAAATTTTGAAATTTTTTCTATGCAACTTTAAGGGGTCTATCTCTACGCGTTTAGCTTCTAGAGCGATTTAAAGGTTCGCGTTTAGCTTCTACAGCGATTTAAAGGTTCCCAAGTATTTTGTGGCTCTCCCAGATATGCTAGAACGATGAGCCAGCGCAATAATGAAAGAGGGAGTCCAGAACTCCAATATTTTGGAAATGGCAGTCATTTGAAAATGTCATGGTATTTTCGGAAAATTCAAAATTATGAAACCTTTTCTATGCAACTTTAAGGGGTCTATCTCTACGCGTTTAGCTTCTAGAGCGATTTAAACGTTCCCAAGTATTTTGTGGCTCTCCCAAATGTGCTAAAACGATGAGCCAAGGCAATAATGAAAGAGGAAGTTCAGAACTTCAATTATCTGCCGGGGTTATCACATTCCGACCAATATGGCAGTCATTTGAAAATGTCATGATATTTTCGGAAAATTCAAGTTTTGAAATTTTTCTATGCAACTTTAAGGGGTCTATCTCTACGCGTTTAGCTTCTAGAGCGATTTAAAGGTTCCCAAATATTTTGTGGCTCTCCCAGATGTGCTAGAACGATGGGCCAGAGCAATATTGAAAGAGGGAGTCCAGAACTTCAATTATCTGCCGGGGTTATCACATTCCGATATTTTGGAAATGGCAGTCATTTAAAAATGTCATGGTATTTTCGGAAAATTCAAAATTTTGAAATTTTTTCTATGCAACTTTAAGGGGTCTATCTCTACGCGTTTAGCTTCTAGAGCGATTTAAAGGTTCCCAAATATTTTGTGGCTCTCCCAGATGTTCTAGAACGATGGGCCAGAGCAATATTAAAAGAGGGAGTCCAGAACTTCAATTATCTGCCGGGGTTATCACATTCCGACCAATATTTTGGAAATGGGAGTCATTTGAAAATGCCATGGTATTTTCGGAAGATTCAAAATTTTGAAATTTTTTCTATGCAACTTTAAGGGGTCTATCTCTACGCGTTTTGCTTCTAGAGCGATTTAAAGGTTCGCGTTTAGCTTCTAGAGCGATTTAAAGTTCCCAAGTATTTTGTGGCTCTCCCAGATGTGCTAGAACGATGAGCCAGGGCAATAATTAAAGAGGGAGTCCAGAACTTCAATTATCTGCCGGGGTTATCACATTCCGACCCATATTTTGGTAATGGCAGTCTTTTAAAAATGTCATGATATTTTCGGAAAATTCAAAATTTTTAAATTTTTTCTATGCAACTTTAAGGGGTCTATCTCTACGGGTTTAGCTTCTAGAGCGATTTAAAGGTTCCAAGTATTTTGTGGCTCTCCCAGATGTGCTGGAACGATGAGCCAGAGCAATAATGAAAGAGGGAGTCCGGAACTTCAATTATCTGCCGGGGTTCAAAGTTTTGCAAAATTTTCCATGCAACTTTAAGGGGTCTATCTCTACGCGTTTAGCTTCTAGAGCGATTTAAAGGTTCCCAAGTATTTTGTGGCTCTCCCAGATGTACTAGAACGATGAGCCAGGGCAATAATGAAGGAGGGAGTCCAGAACTTCAATTATCTGCCGGGGTTATCACATTCCGATATTTTGGAAATGGCAGTCATTTAAAATGTCATGGTATTTTCGGAAAATTCAAAATTTTGAAATTTTTTCTATGCAACTTTAAGGGGTCTATCTCTACGCGTTTAGCTTCTAGAGCGATTTAAAGGTTCGCAAGTATTTTGTGGCTCTCCCAGATGTGCTAGAACGATGAGCCAGGGCAACTTTAACTAGAAAAATGTAAACTTTAGCACACCGTGGTGAAACTGTTATTGATTTATGCGATGTCCCCAAAAATGTGGGCCATTAAAATTTCAGAAAAACAACAACAAAATCTATCCATACCTACGTGAACAGCTGTACATAAATACATATGCATATATAGAATAAGCGAGTGAAAGACAGAGTGAGTTGAATAGGAGCCCCGAGCGGGACACGAAGCGAGCAGCCAACAACCGTGACACAAATAGCGAGAGGAAACAATGCAGCGCCAGAGGCAGGACCCGACGACTCGTCCTCGTCCTTGTCGTCCTGGTCATCCTGATCCTGCACGCCGTCCACATCCTTGTGCTCGTCGACATCCCGCGCAATTCAGGTATTTAAATGCGATGCAATGCGAGGTTTTTAATGGAAATCGAATGCGGACGACCCAACCACCCACACACACAGATAGGGAGGAAGATACAGACAGATACAGAGGTACGTGTCCGAGGGGACGCATAAATAAAGCTAAACAGCAGCCTCCGAGAGGGTGGAATAGGAGAGGGGGACGAGTGGGGCGGTTGTTGAAAAACGATAACATATTCAATGACCAGCGACGCGGGGCTTCAGGGACAGCAACAAGAACAACACCAATAACAACAACAAGGACAGCAAAAACAACACAATGATCAGCAGCGCCATCTGTGCGATGGACCGCAGGCCACATTGACGATGGCGACAGCGAGAGGGGGGCTGCGGGGCATCGGGCTCCACCTGAAAGTGGAGCACACGGGCAATTGCCCATGAAATACGACCACAGTGGTCGCGATCCTTGTGGTATTCGGGACGGGAAGGATTTTAAATTGTGTCAAATTCAATATTGTGGTTTGTGCGAGGTGTGGGACATCATGAACATCGTTAATTACAAGCATATGATGATTTCATCATTTTTGCCGAAACAAAGATTAGGACGATTCAACTAGGCGAGAAAATTTGTTTATTTTTATGATTCAAAGGATTATTTTTTTTATCATTGAAGATTGATCTATGGCTTCTATTCTATCATGGCTCCAGCACAATCGCAGACAAAACATTTCGCTCGCAATACTCTTCATTATCATCATCCTCGCTATAAATATTATAATAATGTGTTAACTACCATGAACTCCTTAATCACCTGTCGATAGATTTCGTTGTATCGACTTTGTGAAGGCGTTTTTCTATCCGTTGGCACCATTAAAACCCAGTGAAAGCAATTTGCACTATATTTATTATATTTCCTTCGTCCGGCACAAGGACATCGTAACTTTTTCGTCTATCCGCATCCCCAACAAACTTGTTATGTTTATCCTTGATTGTTTTCCGACGTCCACCGTCTGTTGTCCGTCCATCCTTCTATAGTCCGTTCATGTTTCTATCGTTTCTCCATCCTTCTACCGTCCATTCATATTTCTACCGTCCGTCCTTCTGTCGTCCGTTCGTCCGTCCGTCCATCATCTCTTTGACCGTCTCGAGGGTCGAATGAAAGGTAAGATTTCATCCTCCGGCTGCCAAATAAACTTCGCTCCTCGGACTTCGCGACAGAGAGACCAAGGGCCCACAGCAGGGGGTGCGGTGGCGATCTGCTGAGAGATTAAATTGCGCAGAATAAAGCAAAATGCAATAAACATGAGAGAACAACATAAAAAAGTATTGAAAAAATAAACGACAAGAACGACGGAAGTGAATGACGAGGAAAGGAAGGAAACAATTAAGACCAAAAAATATGAAAAGTTTCTGCACAGTTTTTTCGCTCTCCATCGCCACTACGTATTATTTATTTTCCGACACTCCTATCTCTCTTCCTATCTATCTCCCTATCCTAACCTCTTCCTTCTATATGTACTCCTATAGTCTTTCTTCGACGTGATCCAACGGCAAAAGTCATTAAAGTTTTATAAAGTCAAACAGACGACGAGTTCCAAACACCGCAGTGGGGCGAGTAGAGAGGGCGGGGGGCGTGGTGCCCAGCGTCTGGAGCTTAGCGGGTCCCTTCAGCACCCTTCGTGATACCCTTGATAGCCGCCGGATTTTGGGGCAAGTGTTGGGAGCAATTTTTTCGTGTCATCAAATTTTCCCTCTCTCTCTCATTCTTGTTTTTTGAAGAAGGACGGATGGTTCTCTTGACGGTTCCCTGACTCTCCTTTGTTTATTTTAATATTTCTATTTCTCCCGAAAGTGCATTTTTTTAGATTGCTCTTGTTGTCTTCTTGCTGTCGGCAACCTCGTTCTCCCAAGCGAAAATCCTTCTCGACGATGCTCTCGCGGCCTTTGAGGATGAAAGCTAAAGAAACATCCATTAACCTCTGGTCGCTTGTCCGAATACTCCGGCTTCAGCAGGTTAGCCTAATGTCGTTCTGAGGAATCCTCCTTCGGATAAATTGTGTTTGAACTTTGCACGAAAACTTTCCCATTAACAACGAGCAAACATCATTATAAAGCCATAAAAATACTTTCCCAGATTGTTTCCCGATAGAGGCCTCGTCGACCCTCTTCACCCGGTATCGCTGGCTGTCGCAACTCGCACGCCGACTCCAGATCTCTGTGCCTCCATCGTCGACGCCATCTCTGAACCCATCGCTCAACCCATCCCTCAACCCATCTCTCCACCCATCACCATCCTTTCCTCCTTCCTCTGACCATCGGCCGACTGAGGATTTGTATCGAAATTTGCGTTCACCTCGCAACAGTGGCCAGCAACAACAAATTATGATGAGGGTCGACGTTGTTTCTCCCTCCCGCTCGGCCCATAAAAACTTAATCATGCCATGGATATAGACTTCTTACCATACACATATATTTTCCGTATTATTGTTTTTTTATTTTATGGGTAATCAGAAGTCGGGTTTTCGTTGATTTTATCGATTTTATCTAATGAAAAAGTTTCGCTTTCATCGACTTTACTTTTTTTTTACTTTTTTGTTTTATGCACTTTTAATACTTTTCGCATTGGGACAGAACACTCCAAATTTAATGAAGATCGAGAGTTTGTCTGGCGATAGATCATTAAATTATTTATGGAATTATTTAAGGGCAAATGCAAATCTCAAAACGGAAACCAATAATACTCGGCTTATTATGTCCATAATTCGTGGAGTAAATTTAAATGATTTCGATGGCATATTATATATCGAATGTACTTAAATTCACTGAATTATTGAATAAATCCTTTCTGTACTCCCCTCTCCATTCCCCTTCTCTCTCTATAATTCTCTATAACTCTCTCTCGCTCTGTCTTTGGTAATGTCCCCATTAGCTGAAGTCCCATCGACCACCGCTTCGATAGTTCTCGTCGTGATAGCTCCAATACCGATAATCTCCATGATATAAGATGGCTTTT
>JAFDUT010000326.1:0-27362 GCA_017309665.1 Coelopa frigida
ATAGCTAAATCGATTCAGGTGGTGACGCTGATCAAGAATATATATATGAATATACGAATATATGAATATATATATGAATATACCCTTACCCACAGGGTGTAGGGTATAAAAAAGAATATGCAATCAGCTGTTCATATGTAAACAAAGTGCTGTCAGATTTAACTTCTTTATCTCAGTGTGAACGCACCCGTTAAATGTAATGCTCCTTTTTCATTTAACTGTTAAATGAGCTCAGTGTGAACGCCATATAACAGAAACATATAACATACCAAAACATTAACAGCCTGATTGGTAATAACGAAACGAACACGAAACTAGTCGAATATCATTAACACGCCTCGGTGAAAATTCGAATTGTAATCACCGCAAGTCACTTGCAGTCACTGAGTGGCTTTTTCATTGAGTTTGTAGAGCTCGCCCGTAAGTAAATTAAAGTTGGAATTGGCTGGTGCCATCTCGATATATACCATAGTTCACCAGATATCCCATATAAACCTTTTGCTTTATATGGGAGGTGGGCGTGTCCGTTGACCGATTACGCCCATTTTTACATACAAGTAGCTTATTAATATAGAAATACAAAATCCAAAATTTCAAGTCAGTATCTCTTACCGTTTCTTCACAAAATCTATTTCCACAGACAGACACACAGACACACAGACAGACAGACAGACGGACAGACAGACAGACGGACATAGCTAAATCGATTCAGGTGGTGACGCTGATCAAGAATATATATACTTTTCCATACCTACGATCTCTCCTTTAATGCGTTCCAAACGGAAGGACAAAATGAATATACCCTTACCCACAGGGTGTAGGGTATAAAAAAGAATATGCAATCAGCTGTTCATATGTAAACAAAGTGCTGTCAGATTTAACTTCTTTATCTCAGTGTGAACGCACCCGTTAAATGAAATGCTCCTTTTTCATTTAACTGTTAAATGAGCTCAGTGTGAACGCCATATAACAGAAACATATAACATACCAAACATTAACACCTGATTGGTAATAACGAAACGAACACGAAACTAGTCGAAATATCATTAAACACGCCTCGGTGAAAATTCGAATTGTAGAATCACCGCAAGTCACTTGCAGTCACTGAGTGACTTTTTCAATTGAGTTTGTAGAGCTCGCCCGTAAGTAAATTAAAGTTGGAATTGGCTGGTGCCATCTCGATATATACCATAGTTCACCAGATATCCCATATAAACCTTTTGCTTTATATGGGAGGTATATGTTTTCCAGTTTTGTCTTTTAAACTCGTATCAGTGGAACATGATCACACATTGGCATGAAAACACATACATACATAGTTTTATATACCTATTTCTATTTATAAAATATATGTTTTCTAAGTCGCCACCATGTTCGTTAATTTATATTGTTGTTGTTCGATTTAACTGGTAAATGGTTTACGACGAAGTTTGACGAGTTAAACGCAGGGTTGAATTCAATAGTATTGAAGGAAAAGGTAGTTTTCATTAAACAGACTAATAAATTTGGCATTTCAAAATCAAAATAAGAAATTTTGAGGTTTGTTTACATCTTCCAAGTGATGGCGGCTTAACCAATTTTCAATTATGTTTGTGAGGTGACCGCTTTGGAGTTGCGGAATAAATTTCACAACCTCACAACTAATTACAAGTAAGTATTATTATAAATATTAATAATATAAATTCATATTCATTTCAGAAATGGAGAAAATTGGACCATATGGCGGAGGACGATACGATTAGTACGGTACGACCAAGTAATTTATTACATTAACGTTTTATAAATTAATATATTTTAATTTTTATTTGCAGCTCCTCCAGAAGCTCCAACAACAGCATCAACGTCATCAGCACCAACATCAGCAGCTCGTTTTATCTGCTCCTCCTCCTCATCGTTAAATAAATAGTATCCATTAAATATATGTACTCTTCAAAAATGTTGAGAAACATGAAGGAAAGCTTTGATATTTCATTATTTTTGGACTATTTGCCAAATTTCAGCGACTTCAAAAAAACCAGCGCACCGGGGTCGCTTCGCTCCCCGGTTTGCCTGGTCCACCCAAGCAAAATCTGTTAACTTCGGCCAGGCCGAAGTTTACATACCCTACACCCTGCATACAACGTTTATTAAAGGAAAAACAGTGTATTTCTATCAATAATTAGTGAAAATACATGATTACACTTCAATGCTATTAACTCCATCGTGCGATTTTCACAACTGTGGCCTCTTTCAAAGAGAAATTATATATTTGAAGCTATATTCGTATTCCAAACACGATTATACCCTTTTTTGTGTCGATTGTCTAATCTATGAATAAGAGTGAAGTTAGGAATCTTATAGGGGCTCATGTTTCTACAAAACGAAGTAGTTCTGGTGTTGCAGCATTGTGCCATTCCTAATATCTTGGAAGTGCGCATTAAAGCTCTGCAATTTATGGAAGAATAATTGAATCGATGATTTTTTGTGTGGCCATAAAATCATAATGTGCCTTTTCCTATTTTAGATGTTCATTTCAATGCAGACAAAATCTGATTCAACAACAGACTTGGGAAGGTAGAAATTTCAACAATATAAAGTCCAGAAGTACTTGCTGCGCTACTATAAGCAACATATAGTGCCGCGTGACTGATTCCACTTTGAAGATGAACAGCCATTTGGAAAATATGTAGCTCACTGACTTTTGTGGATTGTGATCCCGTCAGCAGGGATTGTATTCTCTCAATCGTCACCTGCTCATTACGTTTATATTGAAAGGATATAATCATTTTTTTATGGGCGTCCATTGAGGTTCAGTTGGATGTGGTCTCTTTCTTCTTGCATTCACTCCCACCTTTCATCAGCTAATAACATCCATAAAGTAGTTGGATTTCTTGTAGATCTACGATTTTGTATGGAAGGTGCTCGTGTCCTATAAGAGATATTTTCCATTTGATTCTTGGGAACTCTTAGTAGCAATATTTAATCTAATAACTGTCTATATGGTTTACCATATCCAACATTGAGCTGTAGCTTTTGAGCTGAGCTGTAGCTTGTCAATTTTTAGCATGTAAACTGGTATCGGTGGTACATGATCAGACGCAAAAATTCATCTCTATATATACCATAGTTTATCATATATACCATATTCAACTTTTGCGTTATATGGGAGGGCGATGTTATCCATTTTTGACTTGTAAACTCGTATGAGTGGAACATGACCACACACAAAACTTTATCTCGATATATACCATCTGGTGAACTACAGATATCCCACATAAATCTTTTGCTTTATATGGGAGGTGGACGTGTCCGATGGGCGATGTTTTCCATTTTTGTCTTTTAAACTCGTATCAGTGGAACATGATCACACATTGGCATGAAAACACATACATACATATGTTTTATATACCTATTTCTATTTATAAAATATATTGTTTTCTAAGTCGCCACCATGTTCGTTAATTTATATTGTTGTTGTTCGATTTAACTGGTAAATGGTTTACGACGAAGTTTGACGAGTTAAACGCAGGGTTGAATTCAATAGTATTGAAGGAAAAAGGTAGTTTTCTCATTAAACAGACTAATAAATTTGGCATTTCAAAATCAAAATAAGAAATTTTGAGGTTTGTTTACATCTTCCAAGTGATGGCGGCTTAACCAATTTTCAATTATGTTTGTGAGGTGACCGCTTTGGAGTTGCGGAATAAATTTCACAACCTCACAACCAATTACAAGTAAGTATTATTATAATAGTAATATAATAATAATATAAATTCATATTCATTTCAGAAATGGAGAAAATTGGACCATATGGCGGAGGACGATACGATTAGTACGGTACGACCAAGTAATTTATTACATTAACGTTTTATAAATTAATATATTTTTAATTTTTATTTGCAGCTCCTCCAGAAGCTCCAACAACAGCATCAACGTCATCAGCACCAACATCAGCAGCTCGTTTTATCTGCTCCTCCTCCTCATCGTTAAATAAATAGTATCCATTAAATATATGTACTCTTCAAAAATGTTGAGAAACATGAAGGAAAGCTTTGATATTTCATTATTTTTGGACTATTTGCCAAATTTCAGCGACTTCAAAAAAAACCAGCGCACCGGGGTCGCTTCGCTCCCCGGTTTGCCTGGTCCACCCAAGCAAAATCTGTTAACTTCGGCCAGGCCGAAGTTTACATACCCTACACCCTGCATACAACGTTTATTAAAGGAAAAACAGTGTATTTCTATCAATAATTAGTGAAAATGCATGATTACACTTCAATACTATTAACTCCATCGTGCGATTTTCACAACTGTGGCCTCTTTCAAAGAGAAATTATATATTTGAAGCTATATTCGTATTCCAAACACGATTATACCCTTTTTTGTGTCGATTGTCTAATCTATGAATAAGAGTGAAGTTAGGAATCTTATAGGGGCTCATGTTTCTACAAAACGAAGTAGTTCTGGAGTTTGCAGCATTGTGCCATTCCTAATATCTTGGAAGTGCGCATTAAAGCTCTGCAATTTATGGAAGAATAATTGAATCGATGATTTTTTGTGTGCCATAAAATAATTTTAGGTGTTCATTTCAATGCAGACAAAATCTGATTCAACAACAGACTTGGGAAGGTAGAAATTTTCAACAATATAAAGTCCAGAAGTACTTGCTGCGCTACTATAAGCAACATATAGTGCCGTGTGACTGATTCCACTTTGAAGATGAACAGCCATTTGGAAATATGTAGCTCACTGACTTTTGTGGATTGTGATCCCGTCAGCAGGGATTGTATTCTCTCAATCGTCACCTGCTCATTACGTTTATATTGAAAGGATATAATCATTTTTTTATGGGCGTCCATTGAGGTTCAGTTGGATGTGGTCTCTTTCTTCTTGCATTCACTCCCACCTTTCATCAGCTAATAACATCCATAAAGTAGTTGGATTTCTTGTAGATCTACGATTTTGTATGGAAGGTGCTCGTGTCCTATAAGAGATATTTTCCATTTGATTCTTGGGAACTCTTAGTAGCAATATTTAATCTAATAACTGTCTATATGGTTTACCATATCCAACATTGAGCTATAGCTTTTGAGCTGAGCTGTAGCTTGTCAATTTTTAGCATGTAAACTGGTATCGATGGTACATGATCAGACGCAAAAATTCATCTCTATATATACCATAGTTTATCATATATACCATATTCAACTTTTGCGTTATATGGGAGGGCGATGTTATCCATTTTTGACTTGTAAACTCGTATGAGTGGAACATGACCACACACAAAACTTTATCTCGATATATACCATCTGGTGAACTACAGATATCCCACATAAACCTTTTGCTTTATATGGGAGGTGGACGTGTCCGATGGGCGATGTTTTCCATTTTTGCCTTTTAAACTCGTATCAGTGGAACATGATCACACACGAAATTTCATCTCGATATATACCATAGTTCACCAGATATCCCATATAAACCTTTTGCTTTATATGGGAGGTGGGCGTGTCCGATGGGCGATGTTTTCCATTTTTGTCTTTTAAACTAGTATCAGTGGAACATGATCACACATTGGCATGAAAACACATACATACATATGTTTTATATACCTATTTCTATTTATAAAATATATTGTTTTCTAAGTCGCCACCATGTTCGTTAATTTATATTGTTGTTGTTCGATTTAACTGGTAAATGGTTTACGACGAAGTTTGACGAGTTAAACGCAGGGTTGAATTCAATAGTATTGAAGGAAAAAGGTAGTTTTCTCATTAAACAGACTAATAAATTTGGCATTTCAAAATCAAAATAAGAAATTTTGAGGTTTGTTTACATCTTCCCAGTGATGGCGGCTTATAAACCTTTTGCTTTATATGGGAGGTGGGCGTGTCCGATGGGCGATGTTTTCCATTTTTGTCTTTTAAACTAGTATCAGTGGAACATGATCACACATTGGCATGAAAACACATACATACATATGTTTTATATACCTATTTCTATTTATAAAATATATTGTTTTCTAAGTCGCCACCATGTTCGTTAATTTATATTGTTGTTGTTCGATTTAACTGGTAAATGGTTTACGACGAAGTTTGACGAGTTAAACGCAGGGTTGAATTCAATAGTATTGAAGGAAAAAGGTAGTTTTCTCATTAAACAGACTAATAAATTTGGCATTTCAAAATCAAAATAAGAAATTTTGAGGTTTGTTTACATCTTCCAAGTGATGGCGGCTTAACCAATTTTCAATTATGTTTGTTGGGTGACCGCTTTGGAGTTGCGGAATAAATTTCACAACCTCACAACTAATTACAAGTAAGTATTATTATAATAGTAATATAATAATAATATAAATTCATATTCATTTCAGAAATGGAGAAAATTGGACCATATGGCGGAGGACGATACGATTAGTACGGTACGACCAAGTAATTTATTACATTAACGTTTTATAAATTAATATATTTTTAATTTTTATTTGCAGCTCCTCCAGAAGCTCCAACAACAGCATCAACGTCATCAGCACCAACATCAGCAGCTCGTTTTATCTGCTCCTCCTCCTCATCGTTAAATAAATAGTATCCATTAAATATATGTACTCTTCAAAAATGTTGAGAAACATGAAGGAAAGCTTTGATATTTCATTATTTTTGGACTATTTGCCAAATTTCAGCGACTTCAAAAAAAACCAGCGCACCGGGGTCGCTTCGCTCCCCGGTTTGCCTGGTCCACCCAAGCAAAATCTGTTAACTTCGGCCAGGCCGAAGTTTACATACCCTACACCCTGCATACAACGTTTATTAAAGGAAAAACAGTGTATTTCTATCAATAATTAGTGAAAATACATGATTACACTTCAATGCTATTAACTCCATCGTGCGATTTTCACAACTGTGGCCTCTTTCAAAGAGAAATTATATATTTGAAGCTATATTCGTATTCCAAACACGATTATACCCTTTTTTGTGTCGATTGTCTAATCTATGAATAAGAGTGAAGTTAGGAATCTTATAGGGGCCCATGTTTCTACAAAACGAAGTAGTTCTGGTGTTTGCAGCATTGTGCCATTCCTAATATCTTGGAAGTGCGCATTAAAGCTCTGCAATTTATGGAAGAATAATTGAATCGATGATTTTTTGTGTGCCATAAAATCATAATGTGCCTTTTCCTATTTTAGATGTTCATTTCAATGCAGACAAAATCTGATTCAACAACAGACTTGGGAAGGTAGAAATTTTCAACAATATAAAGTCCAGAAGTACTTGCTGCGCTACTATAAGCAACATATAGTGCCGCGTGACTGATTCCACTTTGAAGATGAACAGCCATTTGGAAATATGTAGCTCACTGACTTTTGTGGATTGTGATCCCGTCAGCAGGGATTGTATTCTCTCAATCGTCACCTGCTCATTACGTTTTATTGAAGGGATATAATCATTTTTTTATGGGCGTCCATTGAGGTTCAGTTGGATGTGGCCTCTTTCTTCTTGCATTCACTCCCACCTTTCATCAGCTAATAACATCCATAAAGTAGTTGGATTTCTTGTAGATCTACGATTTTGTATGGAAGGTGCTCGTGTCCTATAAGAGATATTTTCCATTTGATTCTTGGGAACTCTTAGTAGCAATATTTAATCTAATAACTGTCTATATGGTTTACCATATCCAACATTGAGCTGTATCTTTTGAGCTGAGCTGTAGCTTGTCAATTTTTAGCATGTAAACTGGTATCGGTGGTACATGATCAGACGCAAAAATTCATCTCTATATATACCATAGTTTATCATATATACCATATTCAACTTTTGCGTTATATGGGAGGGCGATGTTATCCATTTTTGACTTGTAAACTCGTATGAGTGGAACATGACCACACACAAAACTTTATCTCGATATATACCATCTGGTGAACTACAGATATCCCACATAAACCTCTTGCTTTATATGGAAGGTGGGCGTGTCCGATGGGCGATGTTTTCCATTTTTGTCTTTTAAACTCGTATCAGTGGAACATGATCACACACGAAATTTCATCTCGATATATACCATAGTTCACCAGATATCCCATATAAACCTTTTGCTTTATATGGGAGGTGGGCGTGTCCGTTGACCGATTACGCCCATTTTTACATACAAGTAGCTTATTAATATAGAAATACAAAATCAATCAAATTTCAAGTCAGTATCTCTTACCGTTTCTTCACAAAATCTATTTCCACAGACAGACACACAGACACACAGACAGACAGACAGACAGACGGACAGACAGACAGACAGACAGACGGACATAGCTAAATCGATTCAGGTGGTGACGCTGATCAAGAATATATATACTTTTCCATACCTACGACCTCTCCTTTAATGCGTTACAAACGGAAGGACAAAATGAATATACCCTTACCCACAGGGTGTAGGGTATAAAAAAGAATATGCAAACAGCTGTTCATATGTAAACAAAGTGCTGTCAGATTTAACTTCTTTATCTCAGTGTGAACGCACCTGTTAAATGAATTGCTTCTTTTTCATTTAACTGTTAAATGAGCTCAGTGTGAACGCCATATAACAGAAACATATAACATACCAAAACATTAACAGCCTGATTGGTAATAACGAAACGAACACGAAACTAGTCGAAATATCAATAAACACGCCTCGGTGAAAATTCGAATTGTAGAATCACCGCAAGTCACTTGTAGTCACTGAGTGGCTTTTTCAATTGAGTTTGTAGAGTTCGCCCGTAAGTAAATTAAAGTTGGAATTGGCTGGTGCTCTGGTCTTAATAGCGGGTCTGGGGGATGGATGCTTCGCGCGGTGAAATGCCGTCGGCAAAACCAAAATTATCCGTCCGGCAACTAGAAACGCAGTAAAACTTATACCGCAGCAAAATGAAAACACTGAAAATGTGTGGGGCAGTAGATATTCTTTATTATAGTAGATATTCTTTATATATTTATTATTAGACACCATTGTTTGCATACTCAGGAGAGTTGCGTCCTGATGAATGTGCATGCGGGTGTCGGCCTCAAACCGTCGAGGCTTCTCATTTCGCTCTGGCACTATCTTGCGTTGTCTCCGAGGGCGCAGCGATAGCTGATTCAAACGCTCTGTTCTCCTGTTTGCGAACTGTTGCAAACAATGTTTTTGCTGTCATCTCAAAAAATCTAGGACATGTTCTAATACCGTGTGCATTAGAACACCTTATTGACATTTGCATAGTGAGAATTTATGCGTCTTGTTTCGAGATTATTGAGAGAAGTCGTAACTTTCACAGACGCCCTTGAAGTTGTTGCACTTCGTAGATCAGGAACTGTTTCCAACGTCTGGAAACGGCTCGTCAAAAAATTGTCCATGTCCGCCCACCGTGGGATTTCGGACTTGGAAACAATACCTTGCTCCTACAATGAGAGCGTAGCCTCAGGTAGCCGGGTACAAATATTGCTGATAACCATATCATACAATTGCAACCCTGAAATGCAATTATTTATGTCGCGCTGCAGCTTTTTAATGGAACTTGCTGATTACACCTGAACTACTGGGAGAATAAACAGAACTTTAAGTTGGCTGTTTATTAGAATTCTTTTATTTTCGTACCGGTTGGCGAGATTTTGCCAAGCGGTAGCGAAACCGTCATGAGTGAGAGGCGATTTCTGAACTATATCTTTCGCCTCTCCACGAGTTTTCTGATTTAAATAGTAGAGCTTATCTACCGGGTCAGCCGCTGATTCGATATATAAATCGCGGTGAATATGTCTCGGAAAGACGGCCAGGATAAATAGCCACCATGAAAAACATCGATATCTACCGGAGGCAGATTGATGCTGTGACTAGACATGGGAAGGGGATCAATTTCCTTTGGTTCGGAAATTGATTTGCTAAATTCATGTGTCAATTGATTCATTTTTCCCATGCATCGAACATAAGCATCGTAGCAAACACGATACTTAACTTTTAGCGTAGTCAAATCTGTTGCCTCATCGTCGGCTTTGTCTGTGGATCGTCGATGTAAGACCGTCTCATACGACGACTTATCATCTAGCCACAAAGACTTTAACTCGTCCTTTTGCACTTCAAGCGTGAAAGGAGAGTGATCGGAAAATGGAGTTGAATTAAATTCAGACTCAAAAACAACAACGCCATTGGTAACCCGAATGAAAGTCTCGTAAGAGGACATATTTAATGGTTAGTACAAAAAACACGGAACAAACAGAAATCTAAATATTTCAATTAAAAAAAACAACAAAAATATCGCACACACAAAAACACAAATTTTTTCTGAGTGATCCTCAAATCACTCATGCCAACGCGAAAATATATGAAAATATAATATAATTAAAAATATAATTTAATATATGTATATGAAAATATAATATATTAAAAATAAGGCGACTTGCCTAACTTTTTCGGTTGGGTGTATTTGACAACTTAAGGCATTTTGCGCTCCGCTCACAGTGTGGTTGTTGTTGTCTGCACTTGCTTGTGCAGATCGTCCGATTGTTGTGTGCACTTGCTGCACTCTCTTCTGTGTTGTTGTTGTTGTTGTGCGTGCCTCTCGCTACGCGTAGAGATTGTCTTTTATTCGTTTGTGCCCGTGAGACAGACAGAGATAGAAGACGAAATTGGAGAGATCGGTTGGTGGGAGTGTGCGGGTGGCTTGCACTGTAGTTAGTGCGTGAGAAGGGAACGAGTGTCGTTGCAACTCGTTGCATTGTGTTTTGCTTCGATCGCGTATTGAGCAGAGCAATTTTACAGTGGAGTCTTTTTATTTCCTCGCACAATTCGTATGCTTATATTGGATTTCAATTTTCCAAAATAAACACAGGAAATTGTCTGCATTGCGAAGAAAACTCCTATAAGCACTATTGGTTATGAACCGCAATCCAGCTTGTAATGGACTATTCCTGGAGGTTCTTATCCGCGGGTCTGAGGAGGTCGGAGAGCGTGCACATCTAGTTATGCTCTTGCTTGCTCGTTGGGTTGTCGGGGATCTTTCCTATTCCTCAAACTCCCAATCACTACAACATTATTTATGTGCACTTTAGGGGGGGGGAATGGACAAAAGTGGGGAAGGAACACAAAACCAATCTATAACCCTTGCAACTACTACAATTATCCGCGAAAGCACCGGCGACAAGTCCTTAGGGAACCAAGATGTTAAGGACCCCTTTTTCTGTACCCGCCCTACCTGGCAATGATTAAACGTAACTATTGCCCCTTATTATTATTAAAAAAACGGACTTTAACCAGATCCTGTTTCGGCACTTTCACTGCTATTCATCGGACAAAAGAATTAAAACTTTAGCAAATCATTTTAAATTTATAATTTATTCAGGAAATTAAAATGTGCTCTCATTTTTGAGTAATTCATATGCACAGGAGATTATCATTTATTTCGCGCAGTGTTAAGCACTAAATAGGTAGCTAAAGGCAAAAATATTAAACGCATTCTGTAGGCGTTCTTACTATCTAAGAAAACGTATATTTGATAATGGGATATTGATATTAGATATTTTACTTCATCAGGATATTTGCCAACTTATTAATATGTAACTATATATAGAAAAAAAAGAAAATAGTAATTAAGCACTTACTCACAAATACTCCATCGATGCGACGTTGGGCCCAGCGACGACGATACAGTTTAGGCTTTGTATTCAAAATCTACAGGTATTAATATTTTGGCAGAAAATTCCTGTACTTTTCTTTTTCATCTTTAATTCTTTTTTTTTTCTCTTCTTCTTCTTTCAGCAAATATTTATTTTTTTTAATATTTATTTATTTTAATAACCCAATATGAAATATTTGAAGTTATTTCATTAATTAATTTTATCACTGATTCCGAAATTATTTTAATTCAAATTTTTTTGCATTTAACTTTACAAAAGCGAACAATATTTAATGTGGGAAAACGTGTTTTGGCAATTTAAGATGATCGTTGTAAAATTCTTATAAACTTTTTCTAAACTCGAGCGACTTAACGAACGAACGACTTGGCTAGGGATTTGGAGCTCCGAGGCTCGTGACAGACAATATCAGTGGACTGAGTCTTAATTTTACTCCGGATCACGTGTACTTGAATAGAAAGATATCTGTCACGGAGTTCCACGGATTTCCGGCCCAGTCCAATAAAAATGAAAATTGTGTTGTCGATGCGTTGGTTCTGCGTTGTCTTAGACAGTTGCTGGTGAATCTCTAAATATAATATATTTTGAACGCACATTTCAAATTTTGTAAAAGTTTTCTAACTTACTCAAGTAGTTAAAAAGAAGAAATTCAGACCAAGAATTTCCACGAAATTTGTGGCTTCCCACAGGAACTATTTATTCTTTGTCTGATTAACTGTTTAACATGAACTGATTAACACTATTGACTCTACCATCAAAAGTAATTCGACGTTTAATAGATCTTCACTCCGCAGTAGTTTCGATTGCAATGATCGAGAAATGCATAGCCCAAACTTACACGTGTGATCTTTACAAGACGCATGTTCAAAATTTTCCATTATATGGAAACGGTTTTACCACCACTCTCTATTCTCAATTAAAATTCTACTGCATTAAAAGAGTAAAAGGAGACGAACAAGCAAGTACTAAATAATGCAGATGTTTCATTCTCTAGTAGAGTGGCGAGAGGCCGCTGGATAAAGAGGAGTTATTAGAAATAAGATAGAGAGAGGGATAACGAAAGAGAGAGAGAGCGCAAATGCAGACTGCTTACTGTAGAGGTGTCCAACTTGCGTTCTGCGTGCAAACTCTCTACTATTTGTGATCGGAGCGGGGATCAAAAGAAGGGATCGAGAAGACTTGAAATATTCGCTCGACTGTCGCAATAATATCTAGGGTTTTCCATTGTCCAGCACAAGCTGGACAGTAAAATTTGGTCTCTATGACCCACTGTGCACAACTGTTGAAAAAGAGGATAGATGTGTGTGACTATTCACACACTCTTTTGGCACACTTTTTCGACTCAAACGTTGTGAGTTGCGGCAAATTGACAATTTTCGCGGAGAGTTCGGGCGAGTTCGCGAATTTAATAAATAAATTAATTTTATTTTTATTTATAAAAACGCGAGAGGGGACACCAAATCAAACATATGTTCCAAAATGTAAAGTTGGAATTGGCTGGTGCTCTGAGCTTTGTAGCGGGGCTGGGGGGTGGATGCAATAAAATCAACATCAAGAGTTCAATATGATGCGCAACATTCGGAACCTCCAGCAACATGTGGCGAAAACAAAACAAAAGATTTAAGACACGAACGCAATAGCAAATGCAAATTTTCTATTCCTCATCAACCAATTATGAATGTGTATATTTATACCCTACACCCTGTGGGTAAGGGTATATTCATTTTGTCCTTCCGTTTGTAACGCATTAAAGGAGAGGTCGTAGGTATGGAAAAGTATATATATTCTTGATCAGCGTCACCACCTGAATCGATTTAGCTATGTCCGTCTGTCTGTCTGTCTGTCTGTGTGTCTGTCTGTGGAAATAGATTTTGTGAAGAAACGGTAAGAGATACTGACTTGAAATTTTGGATTTTGTATTTCTATATTAATAAGCTACTTGTATGTAAAAATGGGCGTAATCGGTCAACGGACACGCCCACCTCCCATATAAAGCAAAAGGTTTATATGGGATATCTGGTGAACTATGGTATATATCGAGATGATATTTTGTGTGTGATCATGTTCCACTGATAAGAGTTTAAAAGACAAAAATGGAAAACATCGCCCATCGGACACGCCCACCTCCCATATAAAGCAAAAGGTTTATATGGGATATCTGGTGAACTATGGTATATATAGAGATGAAATTTCGTGTGTGATCATGTTCCACTGATACGAGTTTAAAAGACAAAAATGGAAAACATCGCCCATCGGACACGCCCACCTCCCATATAAAGCAAAAGGTTTATATGGGATATCTGGTGAACTATGGTGTATATCGAGATGAAATTTTGTGTGTAATCATGTTCCACTGATACGAGTTTAAAAGGCAAAAATGGAAAACATCGCCTATCGGACACGTCCACCTCCCATATAAAGCAAAAGGTTTATGTGGGATATCTGTAGTTCACCAGATGGTATATATCGAGATAAAGTTTTGTGTGTGGTCATGTTCCACTCATACGAGTTTACAAGTCAAAAATGGATAACATCGCCCTCCCATATAACGCAAAAGTTGAATATGGTATATATGATAAACTATGGTATATATAGAGATGAATTTTTGCGTCTGATCATGTACCACCGATACCAGTTTACATGCTAAAAATTGACAAGCTACAGCTCAGCTCAAAAGCTACAGCTCAATGTTGGATATGGTAAACCATATAGACAGTTATTAGATTAAATATTGCTACTAAGAGTTCCCAAGAATCAAATGGAAAATATCTCTTATAGGACACGAGCACCTTCCATACAAAATCGTAGATCTACAAGAAATCCAACTACTTTATGGATGTTATTAGCTGATGAAAGGTGGGAGTGAATGCAAGAAGAAAGAGACCACATCCAACTGAACCTCAATGGACCCCCATAAAAAAATTATTATATCCTTTCAATATAAACGTAATGAGCAGGTGACGATTGAGAGAATACAATCCCTGCTGACGGGATCACAATCCACAAAAGTCAGTGAGCTACATATTTCCAAATGGCTGTTCATCTTCAAAGTGGAATCAGTCACGCGGCACTATATGTTGCTTATAGTAGCGCAGCAAGTACTTCTGGACTTTATATTGTTGAAAATTTCTACCTTCCCAAGTCTGTTGTTGAATCAGATTTTGTCTGCATTGAAATGAACATCTAAAATAGGAAAAGGCACATTATGATTTTATGGCACACAAAAAATCATCGATTCAATTATTCTTCCATAAATTGCAGAGCTTT
Organism: Coelopa frigida; assembly: GCA_017309665.1. Classification (NCBI taxonomy): domain Eukaryota; kingdom Metazoa; phylum Arthropoda; class Insecta; order Diptera; family Coelopidae; genus Coelopa; species Coelopa frigida. The sequence goes on from JAFDUT010000326.1 coordinate 14,865, forward strand.
AATGCGCACTTCCAAGATATTAGGAATGGCACAATGCTGCAAACACCAGAACTACTTCGTTTTGTAGAAACATGGGCCCCTATTAGATTCCTAACTTCACTCTTATTCATAGATTAGACAATCGACACAAAAAAGGGTATAATCGTGTTTGGAATACGAATATAGCTTCAAATATATAATTTCTCTTTGAAAGAGGCCACAGTTGTGAAAATCGCACGATGGAGTTAATAGCATTGAAGTGTAATCATGCATTTTCACTAATTATTGATAGAAATACACTGTTTTTCCTTTAATAAACGTTGTATGCAGGGTGTAGGATATGTAAACTTCGGCCTGGCCGAAGTTAACAGATTTTGCTTGGGTGGACCAGGCGAACCGGGTGAGCGAAGCGACCCCGGTGCGCTGGTTATTTGTATGTATGTTTATTTAGTTGTATGTATCGCTCTTGGTTTTTGTCATTCATGACGCGTTCATCTTTCAACTGCAGCCGCCGTCCGTTGATCATGCGCTTGCAATCGATTCCGATTTGGATGGATTCAGTTGTTGTTCCTCGTATTGTCTCCCTGTCAGTCTTGCTTCTCATTGTCTCTCTCTTTCTCATCTTCTCTCTATTTCTCTCCCTTTCTCTCGCTCGCTTTCCCTCTATGCATCTTTTCGCAGCAAACACACAAAGATGTGCGAAGGCAAACACACAACGCATCAAATGGTCATCAAAACAAACCACGAACAAAAAACAACAACAATCGACGCACTCTGCTTCAAAACCAACACCCGCTACCTGCTCCGTCGCTTGAAAGAACGAACGATGTGCGTCGTTTCGCTTCTAACACTCGAAAGGCTTATATCGGCCTTTGCCTGCTACCCGGGTAATGAAAGGCCGGGTAGCATTACCCGGGTAATGCTTTTACCCGGGTATTAGCTATAACCCGGGTATTGGCTATTACCCGGGTATTGGCTATTACCCGGGTATTGCTATTACCCGGGTAATGCCATACCCGAGTATTACCCGGGTACCCGGGTAATGCTAGCTACCCGGGTAGAAATCGAGAGCCCTAATATCCACATGACAATTGTATACGCTCGATGGAATACCATGAGTTTTTAATTTCCAACGTCTCTCGTTTGAATAATTTTTGTTTTGAGTTATTTTTGTTATTGAATTATTTTTATTTCAAATCTAAATCAAAGAAGACGTCAAGTAAAATGGAGGTGGAAATTCGAGGGGCTACTTGCTCGATTTGGTAAATTCAACAGGGGCTACTTGCTCGATTTGGTGAATAAAAATGGGGTACACACACTCTACCAAGCATTTTCACTAACATATTGATGTGGCCTGAGAAGTTTCTAATCTTATTATCTCTGGTAGAAACGTAGAGAGAAAAAACTACAGAGAACTGAAAGACGGAGTTTGGAACTTGTTAAATGGAAAAGGCAGTGACTACTTTTTAAAATAGTAGTAAAGTACACATTTTCTCAGAAAAATAAACTAAATTCACTAGAAAACTACTTCAAAAAATCGTAAAGCCGAAACTCTGATTGAGAGGGAGAGTTAAAAACGGTTAGCGATTTTTAAATTGTTTTCTCATTTGAGCTAACGTAGACGTAGAAACCAAAATCGAATAGGTTTCTATGACACCTCACCTAACGTTTTGAATAATCGCATACACTGCGAGCCCATATGATAGGTTCGAACAGCTGACACCCAACCTCACCTCACGTTACTTCTTGACTAATTGGATCATAATTTGATAGAAAAAACGAATGAAAAGGGAGCATTTTGTATGGGGAGCCCGTAAGAGCGATGGTTTGATCACAGAAAATATTCTAACTAGCTACGGACGGTGACTAATTTATCGGAAAACTTTGACTTGATAAAATTTCATTGTCTGCATCAGCATATGAATATTTGTCCTTATTATTGGTCTCATTTTGCCAATAAAATTATTATTTAAATTTTAAATTCGTAGCAATTGCGACTTGAACGTATTTTTTTGGAAAACGTGAAAATTTTTTCCGTCAAAATATCACTTTCGATTGGCACAGCAAAAATGAAAATTTAACACAACATACAAAATTTTATTCAACTCTAATTTTTAACTGTATTAAGTTACCGTTTGGCACAGGGCCAAACATACAGAATCGGAAACGAAAAATGGAATGTGGGAACATGGCAATTAGATTTCGTATTGAATTTCGATCGAAAACGAAAATAGGAAGATGCCTGATATATTTGTTTTTTGATATTTGTCCTCAACTCAACAGAAGTTTCATAATCGGTAATCTGTGGCAAGAACTGATCAGATGCTAGATACTAAAATAATTGTAGAAAAAGTAATCAGTACTACTGAAAGCAACTCGGTTAATTATTTGGCTGAAAATTTGAATAATTTTGATCGTATCTGTTCAATTAGTTTTATTGCAATATTTGCTAGCAAAACTCAAAATATAAACATTTAACTAGATTAAGAATACATAAACTTATAATTGATTATTTAATAAAAGGTGAGCATAAATTCCGCTTAAAACCTTCAATAAACTAGGAATTTTATATATGAATTTTAATAGTTCACATAGTTAAAATAGTAATACGAATATTAATACATCCTAACAAAGAAAATTGAACCGGCTTAAGAGAAGTATACACGAAACATTATTTATAAATTATAAAAAAATGTTCAAGGGGGTAAGTACGTATCTTATGTGTCGAGTTCAATTCCCGCTCCAAGAACATTGGCCATTCGTTTTTCATTGGTATAAAATATTACAAACGCACAACACTAATGATTGCAGATACCTCGGCTGAAGCACTTAGGGGGACTGTAAAGCCATTCAGATATATAGATATTTGATGTTCTGAATTTCGATCGAACTCAATGTGAATACATATATCTTCTAAAAGTCAATTGGCAATAATACTTTGACTTTTAAAAAAAATAATTAAAATTTACATAATTGTTGTACAGAATAAATAAGAAAATTAACATATAATTTCTCTAAATGTATCTCATTTCAATGACATTTTGAAACAACCGATGATACACATACAGTGGCTGAAACGTCTAACCGGACAGAACTATCCAATTCAATCTTTCATTGCATCAACAACCAACAGTATCGAATTGACATTTTCCAATTTTCGATTTGTCGATTTCTAATTCGATTCTGTATGTTCGAATCGAATTGAAACGAAATTGACTTATTACCAATTCCGAGGATTATCTATCGAATTCAAACCGGTGACAAAATGAGTTGTGAATTTGATACTAACATAACTAACTTCATACTAAATTATCATTTAATGATGATAAGATTGAAAAACGTTCTGTCAGGTTAGACTTTTGAGCCAATGTGTGTTAAATCGTTAACTAGCACGTAAGGATAATCGTATTCGCTAAATTAGTTGAAGATTTTGAATTAAAAATTCAGGAATTCCATTTCATTGGAATTGTTCATTGTTTTTTTTTTTTCAAATGATTATCATTGTGACAGATTTTGTAATTTTCATTTACTTTTGAGAGTATTTAATATTGGCCCGATTAGTCAACGCATAGAATGGCATGGCATGGCATGGCACGAAACCGAACCTCTCAAAGTGAGCTCTGTACAAACGATTACTGAAAACTTAGCATATCATGGAGCACAGATTACCAGATATGAAACTTCTGACAGTAGAGGCTAAACGTAAAAAGAAATCTTTTATGTGATTAATGAATACACAGATTATGTACGTGAGTTCACCTCTCAAACTTCAAATCTAATGCAATGCCATATCTTTTGTTGACAAATGTGGGTGTTGCAGTGCATTATTTGGAATTTTGTGAAATGCTTTAAAATATATGTCGACGGTATCTGTCAAAGATGCGAAGCTCCTTGTAGATGTCAAGGTCACATCTCTTTTTTTATGAGATTTTGTTTACACGTATTGTGTTTATGAGTTCACCTAAATAATGCCATTTTTTTAAGGCTACCATATCTAGTAATTTAGAATGAGGATCTTTTTTCCAGTTATTGGGGATTTTTTTCTATGTTAAACAAATAAAATTATAGAAATTTTAGATTATAATGCTAAAATTAGAAATCTAGCATTAAAATTAATATATTGATCTACAAATTCAATAAAATACAAATAATAATTATACTAGCAACAGACGATTTGTTTCAAAAATGTATAAACATTGAGTATAAAAACAGCAAATATAACAGTTTATGAATATTAAATTCATAAAAAATAACTATACATTTGATTTTTCTCGCATGTATTCTTATAAAAAATTACCATAACAAATGAGAATACATAGGGATAGGGAAATCCAATTTCCTCACAGTAGCATGAAAACAATGGGTGGTGGAAATTGATATTTGTTGCTAAATGAGCATATTTGACAGAAGTTAATGTCTGAAGCTTGATACGAAATGTTCTTTAAGGAAAACAAGGAAATATGTTGCAATAAAGGGCCATATTACTAATAAATCAAAGAATAGTTTCATATGAATATGAAGAAGAAGAACAACTATCAAAACAAAAACGACAGTTGTCGTCAAGTGGTCTACTTGAGGTGAATATCGGGTCTACTAGAGTTGAATATGGAGTCTACTAGAGTTTAATATGGGGTCTATTAGGGTTGAATTTCGGTTCTGCATGCCGTGAATTGTTGGTATGTCACACACACCATCAGACAATTTCACGACCACATTATTGCGGAATTTCGAGTTTCCAATCTTACAATTCAGCGATTTTCTTTTTTTTTTGGAAGGGGGTCATAAACTGCATTTGTGTCCTGGTGTCATATCTGGTAATGTGTGGCATGGACATCTGCAGAAAATAGATTTCAATTGTTCCATTGTTAAAGTACATTTGACACGTAAACTTGAATAACAACATACAAAAATTTTAATATGTATTATTGGAATTATTTTCTTGTTTACTTTTATTATCTCAATAAATTGTCATGGAACAGTTGTCAGAGTCAAGTAGTAAGGAAAAATTTTAAGTTGAGTCAACTTGCGCTTCTTCGCTTACCAGCAACAGAATACTACTCATTCTGTTCACTATCCATCAATCACAGATTGCCAGATATGAAACATCTGACATTTAAGGCTAAACGTCAAAAAAATCTCTTTTTTATGCGATTGGTGAATACACAGATTGTGTACGTGAGTTCACCTCTTAAACATCAAATTTAGTGCAATGCCATATCTTTTGTTGATATACACTCATGGTCAAAAAAAATAAGTACACCCCTATGAAAGTTCTTTAATCGTCATATTTTTGGAATCTGGGTTATATTCAAGTAGTTTTATATTTTTAATTTAATAATTATAATATTTCACAACTTTTAGACCATTTGAAGATATCAGGGATTGTCCATCCTTAATTTCAAGAATTTATTTATCTTAAAAGTATCTGATTTGCTGGCCATAAAATAAGTACACTTGCTATTTTTCACAGTTTGAAGCTGACGGATTACTTTTTACACCAAAAATAATTATGGATTTCTTGATATATGTGATATATTTTGTTGATATGTGGGTTCACTTTCTCTGCCATACTAAAAATGTGCAAGTATAAGTGGAACGAAACTAAAAAAATGTCTAAAACGCTTTAAAAAACATAGGGGTCGTGGCCCAATTTCTAAACCCGCATATTGCGAGTCAACGGTGTCGGGTTAAAAGTTCCTAGAGTGTTGTAAAAGCAATCTGTATTTGTTTTGAAAATTTAAATATAAATCTCACTTGGAAGTGAAAAATTGTTTTTAATCTTTTAAATTCCAAAAAAACATTTAGAGGTGAATTGTTTTGTAACGAAGTGGCATCGCTAAAAGTCAACTTTTGGTGAAACAAATCAGCTGTTTTTCATCTCAATTAGATTTATCAAACATGAAAATTTCAGATAATAATAGAAATGTAATTCCTGATTATGTTTGTTTGGGAAACCAAAATTGATTGAAAATTAAATGATGGATTTTGAGCAGTGTAAAGATTATTTATATTGCCTTAAAACTCACATAGGTAGAAAAAAAACACCGCCGCTTTAAGGACATGATGATAGTTCCAAAAACTAGCACTGGCGCTATTTTCATGATTTTTACACACACCACCAAACCATTTTAACAACCACATACAAGCGGTATTTCTAGTTTCATATCTGGTAATCTGTGCCATCAATTCAGTACATTTCAACTTTTGACTGCTCGTACTTCTTTACTACAAGCTTGTCATTCTGTTCAACCAGCAATGGAGCCATCAATTCGATTTTATTCAATACTGTTTAAAATAAAACGTCAATAATAATAATAATATTACAGTTCAAGGCAACCGTATTGTCATGCGGTTTGAAATCCCTTTTTTAAAATTTAATATTTTTTTTTGACATTCATCTTTTGATTTTTTTTTTTTTTTTGTTTTATTGGCAAATATTCTTTTAAATAAACGAGAGATACAAAAAAATGATAATTTCAAACAGCATTGAGTGTTTATGCGAACTTTCAACCCGATTTGAATCTGAAATTACCGATTTTAAAGCAAATCTTGAAGTGCGTATTAAACCAGCTATTTTTTGAAAAAGTGTTTATATAATAATTTTTTTTTTGTTAAATATTTTTTTTTTTTATTTGTATTATTAATTATATTTTCTCTTTACATTTTCGGGAAGAAAGTTTGCTTTAAAATTTCCCAAATTTAAAAATTTCACTTCGAAGATTTTTAAAATATCTTAAAAAAACCATCATGGGAAATTAGGGAAATAAATACGCATAGTCGCTGCCGCATCGAATGTTTTTCCCACATATATTTTATCTCAAAAATTATAATCTTATATATAAAAATGAAATTGAAACTAGTAAAAGCGTTAACTTCGGCCGGGCCGAAGCTCATATACCCTACACCAAATTTCTTCATTTTGGCATGAGATGTTTTAATTTTATGCTAACGTAGACGAGTCCATCTGATGACATCTATTTTAGTGCACACACTTATGTATATTGGTAGTAACTGATCTCGCACAAAATTTTATCCTTATCTATTACCATGTTTATACGTTCCCTTAATGCGTATTGACTCGATTCGGTTTCATTCAATACGGTTTCCATTGAAAAGTTTATACACATCATGGCAACCGTATTGTCAGAATACGGTTTGAAACGACTTTTTGGAATTTAATAATTTTTAATTATAATGACATTTGTCTTTTGAATTTTTTGATTTAATTTACAATTATATCATTAAAAAAACGACAGATGTCAGAAAACAGCTGATTTCTAACCGCATTGTGAACTTTCAAATCGCATTGAGTGTTTATACGGACTTTCAAACCGAATTGAATCTTGAAATACCGATTTGAAAAGCGAATTTCATAATGCGCATTGAACGAGTCAATTCGGTTTGAAAAAATGTTTATACAACCGTATTCAATGAAACCGAATCGAGTCAATGCGCATTAAGGGGACGTATAAACATGGTATATATGAGGATGGTTCACCAGATATATAATGTTTACGTGAGTTGGGCGTGTCCATTTGACGATGTTTAAAATAGTAGTAGTACTTGATGACACACAAAATTTCATCCCGATATATACCATACTTCACCAGATATCTCATATTAAACTTTTACGATATATGGAAGGTATGCATGTCCATTAAGCGATGTTATCCATTTTTAGATTGTAATCTCGTATCAGTTGAACATGACCACACACAAAATTTCATCTCGATATATACCATAGTTCACCAGATATCCCATGTAACCCGTTTGCTTTATATGAAGGGGGGCGTGTCCGTTGACCAATTTCATCCAATTTTACATACAAGTAGCTTTTTAATATAAAAATATTAAATCCAAAATTTCAACTATCTCTTACCTTATCTTCAGATCTATTTCTACAGACAGACACACAGGCAGAGAGACAGAAAGACGGACATAGCTAAATCGACTCTGGAGGTGACGCTGATCAAGAATATATATATATATATACTTTTTCATACCTACGACCTCTCCATTAATGCGTTATAAACGGAAGCACATGAATATACCCTTACCCATAGTTAATATGTCCGCAGGCATGTTTTCGGTGGACATATATTCCAATATAATCTTACCCATTTTGTGACTGTCCTTCACGAAATGATGGCGCACATAAATATGTTTTATGCGCGAACGGTAGCATAGGCACTGAATCAACTTTTGTGCACTTTGGCTTTCGTTGAACAACTTTATACTGTTACAACCAATATTACCTAGGAAGCTTGGAGATACAACGCCTATTTAGTCGCATCGGATATATTCGGCTTCAATACTAGATAACGCAACAGTACGCGGTTTCCGCGCTTCCCAGCTTATTGCTGGACCTGCCTTTATAAATGCATAGCCATTGTATGACCTTCGATCAGTGATGTTTGCTACATCAACTATATTATATCAACTATATATTCGTCAAGAATATTTTAATATTCGTTTTGCTGCGTTCCAGTGCTCATTAGTAATCTTATATGGTCCGAAGAATTTGGTCTTAGCTTCATACCTGTTCCGTACATGGTTCGCTTGATGGCTACCAATTTGGATTTTATGAATGTTCTCCTGTTCTTTTTTCCTTAGAATTTCTCGTTCCTCGTCGATCTCCTCAATAGCTGCTTCTTCAAGTAATTTTCTCATCTCTGGATCTTCTAGTACTCTCATCTTAAAACCTGTAAAAAATTTTAAATTATGACTTCTTGGTGCTCCTTGGTGGGGTATTATTGATTACTTGCTTTACCTTTTCAATGTGCTGATACCGATGTGACGGTTTTTCTACACAGAATTTCGATAACATAGGGATGACTATTTTGTTAATTCTCTCGACTTGTCCGTTTTCTCTCGGTACACCGATAGCTATAAGTAGATGCTGTGTATTTTTATCCTTGGAATATTTCTAAAATTAGAAGTAAAGGCAGAACCTCTATCTGTCACAATCCTTCGCGAATCACCAGCTTAACTTAGTTTAGGAAATGCATCCACTACTACTAGGATATGATTGTATCGTTTCATCGACATTTCGATGGGACCGACATAATCCATATGGTCTGTCGCCTTTGTCGATTGGGGTCAGATAACCTTCTTTCTTTCCTGATTTCCCTTCAGACACAATGCACTCTACACAACTTTTAACTATTTTCGGCACATTGGCATTCAATTGTGGTATGTAGAATTGTTTTCCTATAACATCTTTCATCCTTCTAATCGATAAAAGTCCTGGAACTTTGTCTCCTTTCTCAAAAGATCAGTCAATGATTTAGCGACCACTGCATAATCCTGAACAAATCTACGAAAAAAATGACGTGAGACCAAGAAAACTTTGTAATGACTTTCTATCGGTGTGTATACGGCAAGTTTGATACAGCTCTTGTCTTCTGTTCAGATGGTTTGATAGGGCCATTTTCTATAATAAATCCCAGAAAATTAACTCTTCCTTTCAGTATTTCACATTTCGACCATTTTAATATCAAACCTTTTTCCGCGGTTACGTCCTACATAGATTTCAATTTCAGCATACCTTCAGTTTCATCTTTAGATAAAACTGCGTTTGAAAAAATTTTCCATCACAAAATTTCAAAATCTCTTATACTATTAGTTGGATTTTAAAAAGCAAATACATTTATTAACCGTCTTTTCATTAAGATTTGTATTATATATATTTTTATTATATATTTAATCTGTTTCTAATAATAATATCAAAAAAAATGTTTAATCTTTTCTGGTAACCCTTCCATCAGGGATTTTATGGTAGTATCAGATACTTTTCGAGATGCTAAACACCACTTTTTTCGAAAATCTCGAACATCTGTGGCTATTTTTTTGGTAGTCTTAATTTCTCTTCTGGCCAAAGCCCAGTATCTTTCAATTGTCCTGAGCTCTCGTGGCACCAAATTTATGTTATTTGTAGAGTACCATTCCAAGGCCACTTTACTGTAATGAAAATATGCTAGATCCGACCAAAAGAATGTGGAAACATCTTCCTTAACGCTAGAATTTCTGTTACGTAAAGGTCATACTTCGTCGAATCGACGACGCTGCTGTTTAAATGGATAAATTAGAAGACTTTCGCATGGAAAATGTGTATCTTTTAGTTGTTTACTTTATTTTTCATCGAAATAAAACAAAAATTAATATTATTATATAATAATAAATTAAGTTACAGTACTATCTCATTTGGATTATTTTTCAAAAATCGTAAAAGTTACACACATTTTGTATGAACTTCGTCGCTTTGGCGACGCGCTTTAAAACAAAAACTAATTTATACGATTTGTATCAAGCTAACTAAATTATCAAATACCTAGAGCATAATAATCCATCGCTATACGAAGAATTAGCAAAAATAAGTATAAATACAATACAAAACGGCTAATTAAAAAACATACGTCGTCAATTCGACGAAGAATGACTTTCTAGTGTTAATATAACTGCAGATTGATTGCCAAACCAGGAATTAACGAGGATATTTTGACAAATGTGTGTCCTAACTTTTCGTCCACATTCCCCCTCTGCAGTAATAAACTTCTGGCCTGGAAGTTGTGAAAAGTCGGCTAAAACATACGTTTCGGCATCCATAACACAGCATCTGAATTAAAAAAATATATATTTTTTTAATTTTATGACTCGTTGTTTTGCTTCTGTATTCTTCACAGCATTTCTGTCCGGCACCTTTTGCACTTTCAAGGTTTTCAGACTAACCTCTAAACATTCCACCTCTTCGCCAGTTTTCTGCCTGAAATGTTGGGGTTCTTCTGTAAAATTGTAACAATTTTCTTTTTTTTTCTTTTGGTCAACGATGCCAATTTTTCTACCAGAACGGCTAAGTCCTCCTTATAATTTTTTAATACTCTCGATACAGTTTTTGGGCTTACTTTTAGTTCCCGAGGGTGGTATTGTAAACTTTTCACTACGGATTTCTCCACTTCTAATTCGCTTGCCATTTGAAATAATAATTTTCTTTGAATTGAATTCACATTTTTTCCTCTTTTCATAAAAATCTGCTCCACTTCTCTTACTACAATATCCACTTATTTTCAGCTCTCAACACAGCAGCTCACACTGTCAACCTTTAATGTCTCCTGCTCTTCTTTTCTGCACAGTCTGCCAACGACTGTCTTCTTTCAAATCTTCTGCTCACAATATCTTCAATTCACTTTTGCACCTTCCACCGATCGTTTCATTCTTTCAGTTTCTAACTTCTGTCACATCTCGCCTCTGTTGCTTCTTCTCTTTGCATATTTTGTTGTTTTGCAGTTCGGTTGTCGCTGTGCATATAACGGTGCTTTCAAATATTTTTGGCGTAATGGCAGGTTGAAATCCTTATCCAACTAAAATTTATTTGTTTCTTAATTTAAAATATTTTTCAGTATTTTGGTTTCGGTAACAATAATAATTTTTTTTTATTTAAATTATTGTGGGGAAAATTTAGAAAATGAAATATCAAATATTCATAATTTTTCGAGATCTTCCGATATATGAAATAATTTACCTCCATACCGTTACAAAAAATAGGACTTTCCACTTTTTCTCCCCGAAGAAGGTCAAAGGTCATCGACATATATTAAGAAAACATAGTTCACTTCACCACCTTTCCTAAGGTATAAGAAACTCGGAAAACAAACAATTTTTAAATATTTTGGCTTCCATCTTTGAAATTTGCTCTCAATCCATGTGACGTCATATCGAGTTATTACAAATTCCATTTTTCATACAAAATGTAAACAAACTCATTTGAAAAAGCAATTCAGTGACTACAAGTGGCGTGCGGTGATTCATTTTTTTTTTTTAATATTTTATAAGTTTTTATTGGATCTTCTTTTCTAGAGACTAACAATAAGTACATCGAATCTTAAATCTAGTTATTTAATACTCCTTGATTACTAAGGAGTACTGCTAATTTGCGGTCCTCAAAAATTACCGGGATGGAAGGTCATTTCTACGTAGACGGGATGTGCTGCTGGTGTTTGTCAGTGTGCTCGCTAGTGGATTAGGATGGTTTTGAAGTTTTTGGAGATATTTTGTTCTGATGTGTGGAAATTCGTCTTTCACCATAGGAATGTTGAGGTCTCTATGGATATTTTCGTTTCCGATATACCATGTTATGTTATGGTTCTCAGTATCTTTGAATGCGCCCTCTGTATGTCCATATGACCAAATGGGTTTTATGGTGCTGTTGTATAGGAGTACCTTGTTTTCTAGGCTTAGTGGTGTTCTATGGTTAATAAGCCAGTGTATGGAAGCGGCTCTTTACTTGATATGCGTTCTCTTTGTCTCAATGTGTTTACGCAGGTTAGACGCCGGTTTCTGGGATTAAAAGCATTATTTTGTAAAGCAAGTCATCATGCCTAACTCGAATGCATTCCTTATCACATTGGTGATGCAGTTTACTTGTTCTATGGCTCCGAGTTTTTCTCGAAAGCCAAATTGTTGATGAGGTATTATGTTCCTTTTTTGAACTGACTTTTATCAGAAGCAATTTTTCAAAGAGTT
>JAFDUT010000327.1:0-27343 GCA_017309665.1 Coelopa frigida
AAGTGTTAAGTATACAATCGTAGCACCCTCCGAAACCTTGGCGTAGATCAAAATGTGGGGGTATCAACAAATTTTGTGGGCGCATTTTTGGTCTATGTGCTAGTGGAGACTACTTAGAAAATTAAACAAAAATCGGTCTCATCGCTTTCACCCCGATTTGGTACTTTTGAAATATATACTAAATTTGAAATTTTGCTGTAAAAATGCTGCTAAAATATTTGTTTATTCCATTTTTCATTGAAAGCACCTTTTTTTGGTGCTTTTTTTTATTTACCCTATGGTGTAAAAAAAAAACCCACAACCTGGCAACACTGCTCGTCCCCAACGCACATTTGTTGAGGCAATTTTTAGGTATAACTTATAACTTTGTATTTGATGTCCGATTTTCTATACCTTATATCGTAAGCATACTGGTGAAGTGAACTATGTTTTCTTAATATATGTCGATGACTTTTGACCCCGTCTTCGGGGAGAAATCCAATGTTTTGAAAAATTTGAAAAATCCAATGTTTTGCAACCGTAAGGGGGTAAATTATTTGATATATCGAAAGATCTCGAAAAATTATTAAAATTTATATCTCTTTTCTAAATTTCACCAATAAATAAAGATGGTTATAAGCTTCTAATTTGAATACAAATCATATGGAATTTGGGTTGTTTAGCTCAGGGACGCAGGTTCAAATCTCCATCCACTAAAATTGTATTTTTCTTTTATTTTTTTTTTTTAATTCCAAATATTTTCCAGTAGTTTGCTTGCGTAACAACTATAGCATGAACCTATAATGTCAAACCATAGCGGATTCGCAAAAAATTGAATTCTACACAGTTTAAAGCTTTGTAATTTTTTATTTGTGTGCGAAATTTAGAAAATGAAATGAACTTATACCTTTAAAAACAAGAGGCGGAGGCGTCACTTTTAGTGTCCTGAAATTCCTTCCTCAAGGTATAAAGGGCGGACTTTTACAACTTTATTTTGGTATGGAAGCGAGACCCACCCTAGTGTACATTTAAAAAAAATATTTACCACTTATTTTACTTTCTAATTGGGGTTAAGTGAAATTCGCATAAAAGGTACTCAATGGCTGCAATTTTTGGTATATGAGCTCCGGCCGGGCCGAAGTTAACGCTTTTACTAGTTTAAAATTTTATTTTTTTTAGTTTTTTTCCTTTTCTGCTACGTTTTTGTTTGCTAATAATAATATAACATCGTTTTTTCTTCTTTTAATATCTTCATATATATAACGCTGCGATCGAATAAAAGTACGATTATTAACGGTTTTGCCACGTTAAATTAGAATGAGTTAATCGTTTCTTTGCTTTGTCGGTTTTCAATTTTTACCCGCTTTTCGACGATAATTTCGTCGTATTTTCTGTTTATTCAGACAAGAAAATTTAAGAAACATTTCAGAAAAACTTTAGAAAAAAAATACCCAAAAAATAAAATAACTAGCGGTTGCCTGGTCCACCCAGGCTATAGCTCAAAAACTCGCGAAGTATGCTTTGAAAAGGGCAGGTCCCGATTCTTTACATTTTTCGGATCTTGTGATATGTCAAATTATATTTCAATGGGTACGCGACGTGGACGGTTATAGAAGATTTCAATTTATTCAAGTTATGTTAAAGTTATTTAATTATCGAATTGGTTAACAATTTGTATGCTAATCTTGTGGTAGTCAGAATATGATGTCAAAATTTCATCCCAAAGATCTGACAAACGGTTTGGCAGTCTATACAAAATTAAATTTTTTCAGTTTGAAACATTTGTTTCTTCAGTGTTTAGTATGACCAACATTTTCAAAGCATTATTAATATTTGAAATTTTGGGGGGCGCGGCAGAGGGCAGGTCCATCATTTTCCTGCGGTGCGCCATTTCCAGTTTCCAAACGATGTTCCCATTCTAATACGAACGGCATATTGAGAAGGGCATGATTCAGACCATAAGAAAGTGAATTCGTAGTGATGGAATATCTTAAATTTCTGATAAGCAAAAACTAAATACATTATTTATCGAATTTCACACTGGAGTGAAGATAGTCCATCGTGGTGATCCTAGAATTTGAATTCATCACGGCAAAATTAAGTGGTTCGTGTCTTCGCTAAATAGGCTGAGTTTTTTTTACTTTTAAGAAGAAACATTTGTCTTAACGCTTATTATCAACAAATAAAAACTACTAAATAATAATTTAATAATTTTGACCAGGAGAATTCAAAAAAAATTACCCCAAGATCGTATCTAAGGGACGTCATATCGATTTTGGCCACTAAAGACCAAATTTTAACTTTTTTCATACAAGTAAATTTTTGAAAATTGATTAAAAAAGAACAACCAAGTAGGACATCACAGAAATTTGCTTGTCGCTTAATTTTGCCCAGGAAAATAAAAAAAAAGTTACCCCAAGGTCGTATCTAGGGGACGTCATATCGATTTTGGCCACTAAAGACCAAATCTTGACTTTTTCCATACAAGTATATTTTTGACAATTGATTAAAAAAGAACAACCAAATAATGCATCACAGAAATTTGCTTGTGGCTTAATTTTGACCCGGAGAATCCAAAAAAAATTACCCTAAGGTCGTATCTAGGGGACATCATATCGATTTTGCCCACTCTGGAGTGAAGATAGCCCATCGTGGTGATCCCAGAATTTGAATTCACCACGGCAAAATTAAGTGATTCGTGTCTTCGATAAATAGGCTGAGTTTTTTGACTTTTAAGAAGAAACATTTCTCTTACGCTTATTATCAACAAATAAAAACTACTAAATAATAATTTAATAATTTCGACCAGGAGAATTCAAAAAAAATTACCCCAAGATCGTATCTAAGGGACGTCATATCGATTTTGGCCACTAAAGACCAAATTTTAACTTTTTCCATACAAGTAAATTTTTGAAAATTAATTAAAAAAGAACAACCAAGTAGGACATCAAAGAAATTTGCTTGTCGCTTAATTTTGACCAGGAGAATCCAAAAAAAGTTACCCCAAGGTCGTATCTAGGGGACGTCATATCGATTTTGGCCACTAAAGACCAAATCTTAACTTTTTCCATACAAGTAAATTTTTGAAAATTGATTAAAAAAGAACAACCAAATAGGATTAATTTAGACCCGGAGAATCGAAAAAAAATTACCCCAAAGTCCTATCTAGGGGACGTCATATCGATTTTGGCCACTAAAGTTCAAATTTTAACTTTTTCCATACAAGTAAATTTTTGAAATTGATTAAAAAAGAACAACCAAATAGGGCATCACAGAAATTTGCTTGTCGTTTAATTTTTACCCGGAGAATCCAAAAAAAGTTACCCCAAGGTCGTATCTAGGGGACGTCATATCGATTTTGGCCACTAAAGACCAAATCTTAACTTTTTCCATACAAGTAAATTTTTGAAAATTGATTAAAAAAGAACAACCAAATAGGATTAATTTTGACCCGGAGAATCGAAAAAAAATTACCCCAAAGTCCTATCTAGGGGACGTCATATCGATTTTGGCCACTAAAGACCAAATCTTGACTTTTTCCATACAAGTATATTTTTGACAATTGATTAAAAAAGAACAACCAAATAGAGCATCACAGAAATTTGCTTGTGGCATAATTTTGACCCGGAGATTCCAAAAAAATTACCCAAAAATCGTATCTAGGGGACGTCATATCGATTTTGGCCACTAAAGACCAAATCTTGACTTTTTCCATACAAGTATATTTTTGAAAATTGATTAAAAAAGAACAACCAAATAGGGCATCACAGAAATTTGCTTGTGGCTTAATTTTGACCCGGAGAATCAAAAAAAATTACCCTAAGGTCGTATCTAGGGGACGTCATATCGATTTTGGCCACACTGGAGTGAAGGTAGCCCATCGTGGTGATCCCAGAATTTGAATTCACCACGGCAAAATTAAGTGGTTCGTGTCTTCGCTAAATAGGCTGAGTTTTTTGACTTTTAAGAAGAAACATTTGTCTTACGCTTATATTACGCTTACTAACGAATAAAAATGACTACATAATAATTTAATAATTTTTACCCGGAGAATTCAGAAAAAATAACCCCATATCCGTATCTAGGGGACGTCTGATCGATTTCGGTCACTAAAGACCATATTTTGAGGATTTCCATACAAGTACATTTTTGAAAATTGATTAAAAAAGACCAATCAAATAGGGTATCACAGAAATTGTGGCTTAATTTTGACCCGTAGAAAAATTACCCTAAGGTCGTATCTAGGGGACGTCATATCGATTTTGGCCACACTGGAGTGAAGGTAGCCCATCGTGGTGATCCCAGAATTTGAATTCACCACGGCAAAATTAAGTGGTTCGTGTCTTCGCTAAATAGGCTGAGTTTTTTGACTTTTAAGAAGAAACATTTGTCTTACGCTTATATTACGCTTACTAACGAATAAAAATGACTACATAATAATTTAATAATTTTTACCCGGAGAATTCAGAAAAAATAACCCCATATCCGTATCTAGGGGACGTCTTATCGATTTCGGTCACTAAAGACCATATTTTGAGGATTTCCATACAAGTACATTTTTGAAAATTGATTAAAAAAGACCAATCAAATAGGGTATCACAGAAATTGTGGCTTAATTTTGACCCGTAGAATCCAAAAAAAAATACCCCAAGTTCGTATCTAGGGGACGTCATATCGAATTTGTCCACTAAGGACCAAATTTTTACTTTTTCCATACAAGTAAATTTTGAAAATTGATTAAAAAAGAACAACCAAATACGGCATCACAGAAATTTGCTTGTCGTTTAATTTTGACCCGGAGAATCGAAAAAAATTACCCCAAAGTCGTATCTAGGGGACGTCATAGTAATTTTACCCCCCAAAGATAAAATTAAACATCGTTTAATTTAGCTTTATAATAAAAATATTTGCTTGTAAAAACAGGGCATGACAGTCGTGATTGTATATTTCTTCAAATGGCAATGTTTTTATTATCAATATATATTGTTTTTATTGATTTCCTTACAAACAAATCACTTTGTGATGTGAGAAGAGCTAGCTCAGAAATTCAAATGGGGAAGAGCTAGCCCAGAAATTTTTCTTGGAATTCGCTTGCGCCTTCTCGGTGGTGGTTTTTGGCAAAACTCAAATCATGATACGCACGCATTTTGCACCACAAAATGTTGTATATTTATAAAAGCGTCACCATATTTTTAAATGTATGGAGAAAATACATTATGTTCTTATTAATATTCAAGATCAATAATTGTTTTATGTTTATATTCATCACGTGAAAAAGCGAGCTAAAAATTTATATTACTTGTCATTTAGTTGAGTTGTGTTCAGTGAATAAATAAAGACAACAACCATATGCTCGAAGGGTTGGTGTCTTTAGTAGATAATTTTGCTTGTTTCTGCCAACAACAACATAATACAGTTTTTGTGTATACATTTCATGCCATGATCATATTTTACTTAACACAATATTTAATTAAAATGAAATTCAGAACATCATTCCACTCATCAAAACGCGTGGTATTTTCTTTTCATGGGTGAAACAGAGGAAATTTCTGAAAACTGACGAGACAGATTTTAACATTTTGCAACTTGAATGAGACGAATAATAAAGTTTTCTCCTTCATTTAAGATGTATGAAGTGCGATACAGGCGATACTTCATTGTTGATAGATAGCACACTTATTTTATTTGTTTCTCATAAAATCAGTAAATGCGAGTTCTCTATATATTCAAAGACGACATCTATTGGTCAAAATATCGTAACCGTATACACAAATCATTCTATTCATCGAATGTTCGGGAACAAATCATTCTTTTCTTGTTGTTTCTATGGACAATTTCGACCATTATGTTCTCATTCAACGAATTGAGAAAAATGGAATATTTAATGCAACATTAGAGGAATTTAATTCGTTGGTTTACAGTCACGTGTAAACCACATTAGGCGCGGTAACGACAAGACGTCAAACGTCGAGACGATTATTTTGAAACCAACACGATAAGTTAGAAAATATTCGATATCGAAATCGTCAACTGAGATCAATTTCTAATTTGAGAGACGAATACAGTTGCCTTATTATTATTTTTTTGTTCTTCGACAATACGACGACACTATCACGATGACAACATGTTGTCGGATCTTCGCCGGGGTTGCCGCGTCTGAGTTTTTGAGCTAAATACAAAAGTGGAAAAGTAAAGAGGTTGACAAAAAAGGCATAAATGCACTTTACGACCCCCCTTCTGATATCAAAAACCAAGTATGCAGATTGATAGCCGTATATGTACATATCATAACGCCAAAATATCTCGGTGTGATCTGCCCCCATTTGGGAGAAAATGGGGGTCAAAGTTCAAAATTGGGGCCGCCCCCACATCCACAAATGTTATCCAATCTGAAAGATATGGATATCGAAAGAAAGGTAATTGAATTGTCTATAAAACTCCATCAAAAGTTTTTTCAAAATTATAAACTTTTAACAAAAAATTACACAAAAACTGAAAAAAAATATAAAATTTTTTTTTCAATAATTTTTTTCTTTAAAATTTATATTATTAACTATATGTTTAATATACATTTTATAAAAGCTGGTTCAATTTCCTTTAAATTGATATATATATTGTTATATTTATATATAGAATGTATATATATTTATAAAAAAACATAACATTACTCCAGATCTGAATCTGCTTCCCTTTCTACATGAACGTGTTTTAACTCATGACGGTTTATGTCCGAGCTATAAAAAAGTGATACATATCTAAGGAACAAACCATTACCAAATCAGCTCTGGGGTAATGTTATGTTTTTTTATAAATATAATATTTTATATATTTTATATTTTTTTTCAGTTTTTGTGTAATTTTTTGTTTTATAGAGAATTCAATTACCTTTCTTTCGATATCCATATGTTTCAGATTGGATAACATTTGTGGATTTGGGGGCGGCCCCAATTTTGAACTTTGACCCCCATTTTCTCCCAAATGGGGGCAGATCACACCGAGTTATTTCGGGTTTTTGATACCCAAAATTAGTACTTTTTGGGGGTATTTTTGGTTTTTCTTTTGGAGGGGGGGTCGTAAAGTGCATTTGTTCCCAAAATATTTTTTTAAAAAAAAATACCTTAAAACATAATAACAAAAAAATATAACATACCAAAACTTCGACATTAATAATATAAATGTCTTTGAATATATAGAGAAATCGCATTTACTGATTTTATGAGAAACAAATAAAATACGTGTGCTATTCAACAATGAAGTATCGCCTGTATCGCACTTCATACATCTTAAATGAAGGATAAAACTTAATTATTCGTCTCATTCAAGTTGCAAATTGTTACTAGCGCACCGGGGTCGCTTCGCTCCCCGGTTTGCCTGGTCCACCCAGGCAAAAATCGTTAACGATAAAACAAATTAATAATTATTTTTTAGTTTTTGAAGTAATCCATATGAATATCTGTATAACTGTAAATATGATACGTCATTGCACTAATTTCTAAAGTCGGTATAAAATTAGTGGATCCTTTCGTTCTGCAATTATTTTTGTCAATAAGCGGAATAAGAGAAAGCCTACGTTCCAATATATTTTCCTCTGCTTTTCGACATATGTTCAAATCAACCATAATTATTATCGAATTTTTATTTCCATTGTATTTATTCATTCAATATGTGGATATTCTATATCAAATGTTTACTTGAGGTGGGTGTGTCCATTGGGCGATGTTATCCATTTTTGGATTGTAAACTCGGTACAGTGGTACGGTGGTACATGATTACACACAAAATTTCATTTGGAACAATTTTACTTTACCACACCCACGTCAAAAAGAAAAAAAATTTTTTTTTCCAAAAAGGGCCAAAATAATTATAAATTACAACAACAAAATATGGCGGCGGACTCATTTGGTTTGGCCATAAAGTGAGGTCAAAGTTCAAATTAATTAAAAATAAATTAAAAATACTACAAAAAAGTTATAAGTAATACAAATAATACCAAAAACCAAAAAAAAAAATAAATATTTTTTAGGTTAAATAATTTTTTTTACGTAATAAACCATATCTTTTATATATATTTTCTGAAAGCTGACTCAATTACCTTCAAAGTGGTAGTACATTATGTATACTTTACTCTTATTTACATACCAAATTATATAATATTTGTGAATTTGTTGACTATTTGAAAAAATCATTAATTTGACCTCACTTTATGGCCAAACCAAATGAGTCCGCCCCAACTTTTTATTGTTGTTGGAATGTACACTGAAAACACTATAAATTATAGTATTTGGCGCTGAGTGTGGTAAAGTAAACTTACGCCTTTCATTTCGATATATACATAAACCTATATAAACCTTTTGCTTTATATGGGAGGTGGGCGTGTCCGATGGGCGATGTTTTCCATTTTTGGATTGTAAACTCGAGACGGTGGTGAATGATACTACACAAAATTTCATTTCGATATATACCATAGTTCGCCATATATCCCATGCTTTATATGGGAGGTGGGCGTGTCCATTAGGCGATATTATCCATTTTTGGATTGTAAACTTGTATCAGTGGAACATGATCACACACAAAATTTCATCTCGATATATACCATAGTTCACCAGATATCCTATATAAACCTTTTGCTTTATATGGGAGGTGGGCGTGTCCGTTGACCGATTACGCCCATTTTTACATACAAGTAACTTATTAATATAGAAATACTAAATCCAAAATTTCAAGTCAGTATCTCTAACCGTTTCTTCAGAAAATCTATTTCCATAGACAGACACACAGACAGACAGACGGACAGACAGACAGACGGACAGAATCGATTCAGGAGGTGACGCTGATCAAGAATATATATACTTTTCCATACCTACGACCTCTACTTTAATGCGTTACAAACGGAAGGACAAAATGAATATACCCTTACCCACAGGGTGTAGGTTATAAAAATCTGTCTCGTCAGTTTTCAGAAATTTCCTCTGTTTCACCTATTAAAATAAAATACCACGCGTTTTGATGAGTGGAATGATGTTCTTATAGTTACAATCTATTGTCTAATAGATGTCGCTGTAAAATGTAAACGGGTATAATAAAGAGCCCACGATTACTGCTTTTATGACAAGTAAAGAAAATAATTAAGCAATTCATCGATGAAGACAAATTTCTGAATTCCATTTTAATTAAATATTGTGTTAAGTAAAATATGATCATGGCATGAAATGTATACATGTATTTTCTCCATACATTTAAAAATATGGTGAAGCTTATACAACATTTTGTGGTGCAAAATGCGTGCGTAATATGATTTGAGTTTTGCCAAAAACCACCACCGAGAAGGCGCAAGCGAATTCCAAGAAAAATTTCTGGGCTAGCTCTTCCCCATTTGAATTTCTGAGCTAGCCCTTCTCACATCACAAAGTTATTTGTTTGTAAGGAAATCAATAAAAAAAATATATATTGACAATAAAAAACATTGCCATTTGAAGAAATATACAATCACGACTGTCATGCCCTGTTTTTACAAGCAAATATTTTTATTATAAAGCTAAATTAAACGATGTTTAATTTTATCTTTGGGGGGTAAAATTACTATGACGTCCCCTAGATACGACCTTGGGGGTAATTTTTTTTCGATTCTCCGGGTAAAAATTAAACGACAATCAAATTTCTGTGATGCCCTATTTGGTTGTTCTTTTTTAATCAATTTCAAAAATTTACTTGTATGGAAAAAGTTAAAATTTGGACTTTAGTGGCCAAAATCGATATGACGTCCCCTAGATAGGACTTTGGGGTAATTTTTTTTCAATTCTCCGGGTCAAAATTAATCCTATTTGGTTGTTCTTTTTTAATCAATTGTCAAAAATATACTTGTATGGAAAAAGTCCCCTAGATACGACCTTGGGGTAACTTTTTTTTTATTTTCCTGGGCAAAATTAAGCGACAAGCAAATTTCTGTGATGTCCTACTTGGTTGTTCTTTTTTAATCAATTTTCAAAAATTTACTTGTATGGAAAAAGTTAAAATTTGGTCTTTAGTGGCCAAAATCGATATGACGTCCCTTAGATACGATCTTGGGGTAATTTTTTTTGAATTCTCCTGGTCAAAATTATTAAATTATTATTTAGTAGTTTTTATTTGTTGATAATAAGGGTAAGACAAATGTTTCTTCTTAAAAGTAAAAAAACTCAGCCTATTTAGCGAAGACACGAACCACTTAATTTTGCCGTGATGAATTCAAATTCTAGGATCACCACGATGGACTATCTTCACTCCAGTGTGAAATTCGATAAATAATGTATTTAGTTTTTGCTTATCAGAAATTTAAGATTATTTCCATCACTACGAATTCACTTTCTTATGGTCTGAATCATGCCCTTCTCAATATGCCGTTCGTATTAGAATGGGAACATCGTTTGGAAACTGGAAATGGCGCACCGCAGAAAATGATGGACCTGCCCTCTGCCGCGCCCCCAAAATTTCAAATATTAATAATGCTTTGAAAATGTTGGTCATACTAAACACTGAAGAAACAAATGTTTCAAAACTGAAAAAAATTTAATTTTGTATAGACTGCCAAACCGTTTGTCAGATCTTTGGGATGAAATTTTGACATCATATTCTGACTACCACAAGATTAGCATACAAATTGTTAACCAATTCGATAATTAAATAACTTTAACATAACTTGAATAAATTGAAATCTTCTATAACCGTCCACGTCGCGTACCCATTGAAATATAATTTGACATATCAACAAGATTCCGAAAAATGTAAAGAATCCCGGGACCTGCCTTTCAAAGCATACTTCGCGAGTTTTTGAGCTATAGCCTGGGTGGACCAGGCAAACCGCTAGTTATTTTATTTTTTTGGGTATTTTTTTTCTAAAGTTTTCTGAAATGTTTCTTAAATTTTCTTGTCTGAATAAACAGAAAAATGACGGAATTATCGTCGAAAAGCGGGTAAAATTTGAAAACCGACAAAGCAAAAGAAACGATTAACTCATTTTAATTTTAACGTGGCAAAACCGTTAATAATCGTACTTTTATTCGATCGCAGCGTTATATATATGAAGATATAAAAGAAGAAAAAAACGATGTTATATTATTATTAGCAACAAAACGTAGCAGAAAAGGGAAAAAACTAAAAATAATAAAATAAAACTAGTAAAAGCGTTAACTTCGGCCCGGCCGGAGCTCATATACCAAAAATTGCAGCCATTGAGTACCTTTTATGCGAATTTCACTTAACCCAATTAGAAAGTAAAATAAGTGGTAAATATTTTTTTTAAATGTACACTAGGGTGGGTCTCGCTTCCATACCAAAATAAAAGTTGTAAAAGTCCGCCCCTTATACCTTGAGAGAATTTCAGGACACTAAAAGTTGACGCCTCCGCCTCTTGTTTTAAAGGTATAAGTCATTTCATTTTCTAAATTTCGCACATAAATAAAAAACTTACAAAGCTTTAAACTTTGTAGAATTCAATTTTTTTGCGAATCCGCTATGTTTGACATTATAGTTCATGCTATAGTTTGTTACCGCAAGCAAAATACTGGAAAATATTTGGAATTAAAAAAAAAAAATAAAAAGAAAAATACAATTTTAGTTGGATGGAGATTTGAACCTGCGTCCCTGAGCTAAACAACCCAAATTCCATATGATTTGTATTCAAATTTAGAAGCTTTATAACATCTTTATTTATTGGTGAAATTTAGAAAATGAGATATAAAATTTTAATAATTTTTCGAGATCTTTCGATATATCAAATAATTTACCCCCTTACGGTTGCAAAACATTGGATTTTTCACTTTTTCTCCCCGAAGACGGGGTCAAAAGTCATCGACATATATTAAGAAAACATAGTTCACTTCACCAGTATGCTTACGATATAAGGTATAGAAAATCGGACATCAAATACAAAAGTTATAAGTTATACCTAAAAATTGCCTCAACAAATGTGCGTTGGGGACGAGCAGTGTTGCCAGGTTGTGGGTTTTTTTTTACACCATAGGGTAAATAAAAAAAAGCACCAAAAGAAGGTGCTTTCAATGAAAAATGGAATAAACAAATATTTTAGCAGCATTTTTACAGCAAACTTAATTTAAAAAACATTATTTTTAGTGGACTCAAAAGTAGTGATGGGAACTATCGAATTATTCCATAGTTGTAAACTATTCATTTATTCGATAGTTTCATTCGATATTTTTTTCATTTGAACTATTCATTCAAAGCTAAAATCACTCGATAGCTCTGACCACAAGTTACTATTTTGAATGAATGAATTATTCGAACGAATCGTTCGATAGTTGAAATCATTCGATAGTAAACTGTCGATAGTCAAAATCACACGATAGTGCCCATCACTATCGCAAAGTATGCTTTGAAAGGCAGGTCCCGGGATTCTTTACATTTTTCGGAATCTTGTTGATATGTCAAATTATATTTCAATGGGTACGCGACGTGGCCGGTTATGGAGGATTTCAATTTATTCAAGTTATGTTGAAGTTATTTAATTATCGAATTGGTTAAAAATTTGTATGTTAATCTTGTGGTAGTCAGAATATGATGTCAAAATTTCATCCCAAAGATCTGACAAACGGTTTGGCAGTCTATACGGAATTCAATTTTTTTTAGTTTTGAAACTCTTGTTTCTTCAGTGTTTAGTATGACCAAAATTTTCAAAGAATTATTAAGATTTGATATTTCAAAACGTTAAAGTTTGAATATAAATTAATTAAACATTTTGTATGATTTTAAACAAATTTTTAAAAATTAAAAAAATATATTACCATTTGTGTTGGGATTTGAACCTGCATTCCGAAGCTTTAAATGTCCAGCTATTGGACAGTAAATTTGCATATGAGAAATAGTAAAAAAAATAGAGTAGAACCCAACCAAAAATCAAAAAGTAACCAAACTGTGATACTTTCAAAATGTGTGGGGGTATCAACAAATTTTGTGGGCGCATTTTTCGTCTATGTGCTAGTGAAGACTACTGAGAAAATTAAACAAAAATCGGTCTCATCGCTTTCACCCCGATTTGGTACTTTTGAAATATGTACTAAATTTGAAAGTTTGGGGGCGCGGCAGAGGGCAGGTCCATCATTTTCTGCGGTGCAGTTTCTGCCATTTCCAGTTTCCAAACGATGTTCCCATTCTAATACGAACGGCATATTGAGAAGGGCATGATTCAGACCATAAGAAAGTGAATTCGTAGTGATGGAAATAATCTTAAATTTCTGATAAGCAAAAACTAAATACATTATTTATCGAATTTCACATATAAAAATCAAAATAAAATATATTCAAACCACAAAAAAACCGTTATAATAACAATTTTTAAAATCGTAGTAGATTTTCCGAAAAGTGTTAAGTATTACAATCGTAGCACCCTCCGAAACCTTGGCGTAGATCAAAATGTGTGGGGGTATCAACAAATTTTGTGGGCGCATTTTTGGTCTATGTGCTAGTGGAGACTACTTAGAAAATTAAACAAAAATCGGTCTCATCGCTTTCACCCCGATTTGGTACTTTTGAAATATATACTAAATTTGAAATTTTGCTGTAAAAATGCTGCTAAAATATTTGTTTATTCCATTTTTCATTGAAAGCACCTTTTTTTGGTGCTTTTTTTTATTTACCCTATGGTGTAAAAAAAAACCCACAACCTGGCAACACTGCTCGTCCCCAACGCACATTTGTTGAGGCAATTTTTAGGTATAACTTATAACTTTTGTATTTGATGTCCGATTTTCTATACCTTATATCGTAAGCATACTGGTGAAGTGAACTATGTTTTCTTAATATATGTCGATGACTTTTGACCCCGTCTTCGGGGAGAAATCCAATGTGTTGAAAAATTTGAAAAATCCAATGTTTTGCAACCGTAAGGGGGTAAATTATTTGATATATCGAAAGATCTCGAAAAATTATTAAAATTTTATATCTCATTTTCTAAATTTCACCAATAAATAAAGATGTTATAAAGCTTCTAAATTTGAATACAAATCATATGGAATTTGGGTTGTTTAGCTCAGGGACGCAGGTTCAAATCTCCATCCAACTAAAATTGTATTTTTCTTTTTATTTTTTTTTTTTTAATTCCAAATATTTTCCAGTATTTTGCTTGCGGTAACAAACTATAGCATGAACTATAATGTCAAACATAGCGGATTCGCAAAAAAATTGAATTCTACAAAGTTTAAAGCTTTGTAAGTTTTTTATTTGTGTGCGAAATTTAGAAAATGAAATGACTTATACCTTTAAAACAAGAGGCGGAGGCGTCAACTTTTAGTGTCCTGAAATTCTCTCAAGGTATAAGGGGCGGACTTTTACAACTTTTATTTTGGTATGGAAGCGAGACCCACCCTAGTGTACATTTAAAAAAAATATTTACCACTTATTTTACTTTCTAATTGGGTTAAGTGAAATTCGCATAAAAGGTACTCAATGGCTGCAATTTTTGGTATATGAGCTCCGGCCGGGCCGAAGTTAACGCTTTTACTGGTTTTATTTTATTATTTTTAGTTTTTTCCCTTTTCTGCTACGTTTTGTTGCTAATAATAATATAACATCGTTTTTTTCTTCTTTTATATCTTCATATATATAACGCTGCGATCGAATAAAAGTACGATTATTAACGGTTTTGCCACGTTAAAATTAAAATGAGTTAATCGTTTCTTTTGCTTTGTCGGTTTTCAAATTTTACCCGCTTTTCGACGATAATTCCGTCATTTTTCTGTTTATTCAGACAAGAAAATTTAAGAAACATTTCAAAAAACTTTAGAAAAAAAATACCCAAAAAAATAAAATAACTAGCGGTTTGCCTGGTCCACCCAGGCTATAGCTCAAAAACTCGCGAAGTATGCTTTGAAAGGCAGGTCCCGGGATTCTTTACATTTTTCGGAATCTTGTTGATATGTCAAATTATATTTCAATGGGTACGCGACGTGGACGGTTATAGAAGATTTCAATTTATTCAAGTTATGTTAAAGTTATTTAATTATCGAATTGGTTAACAATTTGTATGCTAATCTTGTGGTAGTCAGAATATGATGTCAAAATTTCATCCCAAAGATCTGACAAACGGTTTGGCAGTCTATACAAAATTAAATTTTTTTCAGTTTTGAAACATTTGTTTCTTCAGTGTTTAGTATGACCAACATTTTCAAAGCATTATTAATATTTGAAATTTTGGGGGCGCGGCAGAGGGCAGGTCCATCATTTTCTGCGGTGCGCCATTTCCAGTTTCCAAACGATGTTCCCATTCTAATACGAACGGCATATTGAGAAGGGCATGATTCAGACCATAAGAAAGTGAATTCGTAGTGATGGAAATAATCTTAAATTTCTGATAAGCAAAAACTAAATACATTATTTATCGAATTTCACACTGGAGTGAAGATAGTCCATCGTGGTGATCCTAGAATTTGAATTCATCACGGCAAAATTAAGTGGTTCGTGTCTTCGCTAAATAGGC
This sequence comes from Coelopa frigida, assembly GCA_017309665.1. NCBI lineage: Eukaryota > Metazoa > Arthropoda > Insecta > Diptera > Coelopidae > Coelopa > Coelopa frigida. Next base: position 15,446 of record JAFDUT010000327.1, read on the forward strand.
TGAGTTTTTTTACTTTTAAGAAGAAACATTTGTCTTACGCTTATTATCAACAAATAAAAACTACTAAATAATAATTTAATAATTTTGACCAGGAGAATTCAAAAAAAATTACCCCAAGATCGTATCTAAGGGACGTCATATCGATTTTGGCCACTAAAGACCAAATTTTAACTTTTTCCATACAAGTAAATTTTTGAAAATTGATTAAAAAAGAACAACCAAGTAGGACATCACAGAAATTTGCTTGTCGCTTAATTTTGCCCAGGAAAATAAAAAAAAAGTTACCCCAAGGTCGTATCTAGGGGACGTCATATCGATTTTGGCCACTAAAGACCAAATCTTGACTTTTTCCATACAAGTATATTTTTGACAATTGATTCAAAAAGAACAACCAAATACGGCATCACAGAAATTTGCTTGTCGTTTAATTTTGACCAGGAGAATTCAAAAAAAGTTACCCCAAGGTCGTATCTAGGGGACGTCATATCGATTTTGGCCACTAAAGACCAAATTTTAACTTTTTTCATACAAGTAAATTTTTGAAAATTGATTAAAAAAGAACAACCAAGTAGGACATCACAGAAATTTGCTTGTCGCTTAATTTTGCCCAGGAAAATAAAAAAAAAGTTACCCCAAGGTCGTATCTAGGGGACGTCATATCGATTTTGGCCACTAAAGACCAAATTTTAACTTTTTTCATACAAGTAAATTTTTGAAAATTGATTAAAAAAGAACAACCAAGTAGGACATCACAGAAATTTGCTTGTGGCTTAATTTTGACCCGGAGAATCAAAAAAAAATTACCCTAAGGTCGTATCTAGGGGACGTCATATCGATTTTGGCCACACTGGAGTGAAGGTAGCCCATCGTGGTGATCCCAGAATTTGAATTCACCACGGCAAAATTAAGTGGTTCGTGTCTTCGCTAAATAGGCTGAGTTTTTTGACTTTTAAGAAGAAACATTTGTCTTACGCTTATATTACGCTTACTAACGAATAAAAATGACTACATAATAATTTAATAATTTTTACCCGGAGAATTCAGAAAAAATAACCCCATATCCGTATCTAGGGGACGTCTTATCGATTTCGGTCACTAAAGACCATATTTTGAGGATTTCCATACAAGTACATTTTTGAAAATTGATTAAAAAAGACCAATCAAATAGGGTATCACAGAAATTGTGGCTTAATTTTGACCCGTAGAATCCAAAAAAAAAATACCCCAAGTTCGTATCTAGGGGACGTCATATCGAATTTGTCCACTAAGGACCAAATTTTTACTTTTTCCATACAAGTAAATTTTTGAAAATTGATTAAAAAAGAACAACCAAATACGGCATCACAGAAATTTGCTTGTCGTTTAATTTTGACCAGGAGAATTCAAAAAAAGTTACCCCAAGGTCGTATCTAGGGGACGTCATATCGATTTTGGCCACTAAAGACCAAATTTTAACTTTTTTCATACAAGTAAATTTTTGAAAATTGATTAAAAAAGAACAACCAAGTAGGACATCACAGAAATTTGCTTGTCGCTTAATTTTGCCCAGGAAAATAAAAAAAAAGTTACCCCAAGGTCGTATCTAGGGGACGTCATATCGATTTTGGCCACTAAAGACCAAATCTTGACTTTTTCCATACAAGTATATTTTTGACAATTGATTAAAAAAGAACAACCAAATAATGCATCACAGAAATTTGCTTGTGGCTTAATTTTGACCCGGAGAATCCAAAAAAAATTACCCTAAGGTCGTATCTAGGGGACATCATATCGATTTTGCCCACTCTGGAGTGAAGATAGCCCATCGTGGTGATCCCAGAATTTGAATTCACCACGGCAAAATTAAGTGATTCGTGTCTTCGATAAATAGGCTGAGTTTTTTGACTTTTAAGAAGAAACATTTCTCTTACGCTTATTATCAACAAATAAAAACTACTAAATAATAATTTAATAATTTCGACCAGGAGAATTAAAAAAAAATTACCCCAAGATCGTATCTAAGGGACGTCATATCGATTTTGGCCACTAAAGACCAAATTTTAACTTTTTCCATACAAGTAAATTTTTGAAAATTAATTAAAAAAGAACAACCAAGTAGGACATCAAAGAAATTTGCTTGTCGCTTAATTTTGACCAGGAGAATCCAAAAAAAGTTACCCCAAGGTCGTATCTAGGGGACGTCATATCGATTTTGGCCACTAAAGACCAAATCTTAACTTTTTCCATACAAGTAAATTTTTGAAAATTGATTAAAAAAGAACAACCAAATAGGATTAATTTAGACCCGGAGAATCGAAAAAAAATTACCCAAAAATCGTATCTAGGGGACGTCATATCGATTTTGGCCACTAAAGACCAAATCTTGACTTTTTCCATACAAGTATATTTTTGAAAATTGATTAAAAAAGAACAACCAAATAGGGCATCACAGAAATTTGCTTGTGGCTTAATTTTGACCCGGAGAATCAAAAAAAAAATTACCCTAAGGTCGTATCTAGGGGACGTCATATCGATTTTGGCCACACTGGAGTGAAGGTAGCCCATCGTGGTGATCCCAGAATTTGAATTCACCACGGAAAAATTAAGTGGTTCGTGTCTTCGCTAAATAGGCTGAGTTTTTTGACTTTTAAGAAGAAACATTTCTCTTACGCTTATTATCAACAAATAAAAACTACTAAATAATAATTTAATAATTTCGACCAGGAGAATTCAAAAAAAAAATACCCCAAGTTCGTATCTAGGGGACGTCATATCGAATTTGTCCACTAAGGACCAAATTTTTACTTTTTCCATACAAGTAAATTTTTGAAAATTGATTAAAAAAGAACAACCAAATACGGCATCACAGAAATTTGCTTGTCGTTTAATTTTGACCCGGAGAATCGAAAAAAAATTACCCCAAGGTCGTATCTAGGGGACGTCATAGTAATTTTACCCCCCAAAGATAAAATTAAACATCGTTTAATTTAGCTTTATAATAAAAATATTTGCTTGTAAAAACAGGGCATGACAGTCGTGATTGTATATTTCTTCAAATGGCAATGTTTTTATTATCAATATATATTGTTTTTATTGATTTCCTTACAAACAAATAACTTTGTGATGTGAGAAGAGCTAGCTCAGAAATTCAAATGGGGAAGAGCTAGCCCAGAAATTTTTCTTGGAATTCGCTTGCGCCTTCTCGGTGGTGGTTTTTGGCAAAACTCAAATCATGATACGCACGCATTTTGCACCACAAAATGTTGTATATTTATAAAAGCGTCACCATATTTTTAAATGTATGGAGAAAATACATTATGTTCTTATTAATATTCAAGATCAATAATTGTTTTATGTTTATATTCATCACGTGAAAAAGCGAGCTAAAAATTTATATTACTTGTCATTTAGTTGAGTTGTGTTCAGTGAATAAATAAAGACAACAACCATATGCTCGAAGGGTTGGTGTCTTTAGTAGATAATTTTGCTTGTTTCTGCCAACAACAACATAATACAGTTTTTGTGTATACATTTCATGCCATGATCATATTTTACTTAACACAATATTTAATTAAAATTAAATTCAGAACATCATTCCACTCATCAAAACGCGTGGTATTTTCTTTTCATGGGTGAAACAGAGGAAATTTCTGAAAACTGACGAGACAGATTTTAACATTTTGCAACTTGAATGAGACGAATAATAAAGTTTTCTCCTTCATTTAAGATGTATGAAGTGCGATACAGGCGATACTTCATTGTTGATAGATAGCACACTTATTTTATTTGTTTCTCATAAAATCAGTAAATGCGAGTTCTCTATATATTCAAAGACGACATCTATTGGTCAAAATATCGTAACCGTATACACAAATCATTCTATTCATCGAATGTTCGGGAACAAATCATTCTTTTCTTGTTGTTTCTATGGACAATTTCGACCATTATGTTCTCATTCAACGAATTGAGAAAAATGGAATATTTAATGCAACATTAGAGGAATTTAATTCGTTGGTTTACAGTCACGTGTAAACCACATTAGGCGCGGCAACGACAAGACGTCAAACGTCGAGACGATTATTTTGAAACCAACACGATAAGTTAGAAAATATTCCATATCGAAATCGTCAACTGAGATCAATTTCTAATTTGAGAGACGAATACAGTTGCCTTATTATTATTTTTTTGTTCTTCGACAATACGACGACACTATCACGATGACAACATGTTGTCGGATCTTCGCCGGGGTTGCCGCGTCTGAGTTTTTGAGCGAAATACAAAAGTGGAAAAGTAAAGAGGTTGACAAAAAAGGCATAAATGCACTTTACGACCCCCCTTCTGATATCAAAAACCAAGTATGCAGATTGATAGCCGTATATGTACATATCATAACGCCAAAATATCTCGGTGTGATCTGCCCCCATTTGGGAGAAAATGGGGGTCAAAGTTCAAAATTGGGGCCGCCCCCACATCCACAAATGTTATCCAATCTGAAAGATATGGATATCGAAAGAAAGGTAATTGAATTGTCTATAAAACTCCATCAAAAGTTTTTTCAAAATTATAAACTTTTAACAAAAAATTACACAAAAACTGAAAAAAAATATAAAATTTTTTTTTCAATAATTTTTTTCTTTAAAATTTATATTATTAACTATATGTTTAATATACATTTTATAAAAGCTGGTTCAATTTCCTTTAAATTGATATATATATTGTTATATTTATATATAGAATGTATATATATTTATAAAAAAACATAACATTACTCCAGATCTGAATCTGCTTCCCTTTCTACATGAACGTGTTTTAACTCATGACGGTTTATGTCCGAGCTATAAAAAAGTGATACATATCTAAGGAACAAACCATTACCAAATCAGCTCTGGGGTAATGTTATGTTTTTTTATAAATATAATATACATTCTATATAAAAATATAACAATATATATCAATTTAAAGGAAATTGAACCAGCTTTTATAAAATGTATATTAAACATATAGTTAATAATATAAATTTTAAAGAAAAAAATTATTGAAAAAAAAATTTTATATTTTTTTTCAGTTTTTGTGTAATTTTTTGTTTTATAGAGAATTCAATTACCTTTCTTTCGATATCCATATGTTTCAGATTGGATAACATTTGTGGATTTGGGGGCGGCCCCAATTTTGAACTTTGACCCCCATTTTCTCCCAAATGGGGGCAGATCACACCGAGTTATTTCGGGTTTTTGATACCCAAAATTAGTACTTTTTGGGGGTATTTTTGGTTTTTCTTTTGGAGGGGGGGTCGTAAAGTGCATTTGTTCCCAAAATATTTTTTAAAAAAAAATACCTTAAAACATAATAACAAAAAAATATAACATACCAAAACTTCGACATTAATAATATAAATGTCTTTGAATATATAGAGAAATCGCATTTACTGATTTTATGAGAAACAAATAAAATACGTGTGCTATTCAACAATGAAGTATCGCCTGTATCGCACTTCATACATCTTAAATGAAGGATAAAACTTAATTATTCGTCTCATTCAAGTTGCAAATTGTTACTAGCGCACCGGGGTCGCTTCGCTCCCCCGGTTTGCCTGGTCCACCCAGGCAAAAATCGTTAACGATAAAACAAATTAATAATTATTTTTTAGTTTTTGAAGTAATCCATATGAATATCTGTATAACTGTAAATATGATACGTCATTGCACTAATTTCTAAAGTCGGTATAATATTAGTGGATCCTTTCGTTCTGCAATTATTTTTGTCAATAAGCGGAATAAGAGAAAGCCTACGTTCCAATATATTTTCCTCTGCTTTTCGACATATGTTCAAATCAACCATAATTATTATCGAATTTTTATTTCCATTGTATTTATTCATTCAATATGTGGATATTCTATATCAAATGTTTACTTGAGGTGGGTGTGTCCATTGGGCGATGTTATCCATTTTTGGATTGTAAACTCGGTACTGTGGTACGGTGGTACATGATTACACACAAAATTTCATTTGGAACAATTTTACTTTACCACACCCACGTCAAAAAGAAAAAAAATTTTTTTTTCCAAAAAGGGCCAAAATAATTATAAATTACAACAACAAAATATGGCGGCGGACTCATTTGGTTTGGCCATAAAGTGAGGTCAAAGTTCAAATTAATTAAAAATAAATTAAAAATACTACAAAAAAGTTATAAGTAATACAAATAATACCAAAAACCAAAAAAAAAAATAAATATTTTTTAGGTTAAATAATTTTTTTTACGTAATAAACCATATCTTTTATATATATTTTCTGAAAGCTGACTCAATTACCTTCAAAGTGGTAGTACATTATGTATACTTTACTCTTATTTACATACCAAATTATATAATATTTGTGAATTTGTTGACTATTTGAAAAAATCATTAATTTGACCTCACTTTATGGCCAAACCAAATGAGTCCGCCCCAACTTTTTATTGTTGTTGGAATGTACACTGAAAACACTATCTTTTGACATATAAATTATAGTATTTGGCGCTGAGTGTGGTAAAGTAAACTTACGCCTTTCATTTCGATATATACATAAACCTATATAAACCTTTTGCTTTATATGGGAGGTAGGCGTGTCCGATGGGCGATGTTTTCCATTTTTGGATTGTAAACTCGAGACGGTGGTGAATGATACTACACAAAATTTCATTTCGATATATACCATAGTTCGCCATATATCCCATGCTTTATATGGGAGGTGGGCGTGTCCATTAGGCGATATTATCCATTTTTGGATTGTAAACTTGTATCAGTGGAACATGATCAAACACAAAATTTCATCTCGATATATACCATAGTTCACCAGATATCCTATATAAACCTTTTGCTTTATATGGGAGGTGGGCGTGTCCGTTGACCGATTACGCCCATTTTTACATACAAGTAACTTATTAATATAGAAATACTAAATCCAAAATTTCAAGTCAGTATCTCTAACCGTTTCTTCAGAAAATCTATTTCCACAGACAGACACACAGACAGACAGACGGACAGACAGACAGACGGACAGAATCGATTCAGGAGGTGACGCTGATCAAGAATATATATACTTTTCCATACCTACGACCTCTACTTTAATGCGTTACAAACGGAAGGACAAAATGAATATACCCTTACCCACAGGGTGTAGGTTATAAAAATCTGTCTCGTCAGTTTTCAGAAATTTCCTCTGTTTCACCTATTAAAATAAAATACCACGCGTTTTGATGAGTGGAATGATGTTCTTATAGTTACAATCTATTGTCTAATAGATGTCGCTGTAAAATGTAAACGGGTATAATAAAGAGCCCACGATTACTGCTTTTATGACAAGTAAAGAAAATAATTAAGCAATTCATCGATGAAGACAAATTTCTGAATTCCATTTTAATTAAATATTGTGTTAAGTAAAATATGATCATGACATGAAATGTATACATGTATTTTCTCCATACATTTAAAAATATGGTGAAGCTTATACAACATTTTGTGGTGCAAAATGCGTGCGTATCATGATTTGAGTTTTGCCAAAAACCACCACCGAGAAGGCGCAAGCGAATTCCAAGAAAAATTTCTGGGCTAGCTCTTCCCCATTTGAATTTCTGAGCTAGCTCTTCTCACATCACAAAGTTATTTGTTTGTAAGGAAATCAATAAAAAAAAATATATATTGACAATAAAAAACATTGCCATTTGAAGAAATATACAATCACGACTGTCATGCCCTGTTTTTACAAGCAAATATTTTTATTATAAAGCTAAATTAAATGATGTTTAATTTTATCTTTGGGGGGTAAAATTACTATGACGTCCCCTAGATACGACCTTGGGGGTAATTTTTTTTCGATTCTCCGGGTAAAAATTAAACGACAAGCAAATTTCTGTGATGCCCTATTTGGTTGTTCTTTTTTAATCAATTTCAAAAATTTACTTGTATGGAAAAAGTTAAAATTTGGACTTTAGTGGCCAAAATCGATATGACGTCCCCTAGATAGGACTTTGGGGTAATTTTTTTTCGATTCTCCGGGTCAAAATTAATCCTATTTGGTTGTTCTTTTTTAATCAATTTTCAAAAATTTTCTTGTATGGAAAAAGTTAAGATTTGGTCTTTAGTGGCCAAAATCGATATGACGTCCCCTAGATACGACCTTGGGGTAACTTTTTTTGGATTCTCCTGGTCAAAATTAAGCGACAAGCAAATTTCTTTGATGTCCTACTTGGTTGTTCTTTTTTAATGAATTTTCAAAAATTTATTGTATGGAAAAAGTTAAAATTTGGTCTTTAGTGGCCAAAATCGATATGACGTCCCTTAGATACGATCTTGGGGTAATTTTTTTTGAATTCTCCTGGTCGAAATTATTAAATTATTATTTAGTAGTTTTTATTTGTTGATAATAAGCGTAAGAGAAATGTTTCTTCTTAAAAGTCAAAAAACTCAGCCTATTTAGCGAAGACACGAACCACTTAATTTTGCCGTGATGAATTCAAATTCTGGGATCACCACGATGGGCTATCTTCACTCCAGTATGAAATAAAACTTGTATGCCTTACAATGTTCATTGCATGATTTTATTATAGGAACTGAAGGAAAAAATACAAAGGAGAAAGAATTAGCAGTGTTGTTGACACTTTGAATCAAATAACAACGTAGTGTTGCGTACGAAAGAAAATGCTAACAACGACTAATCACGAATTCAATAAAATAATGAATTATTAGATTTCATGTCGCATAAAATTATTCATATGTTATTATTATCCTCTCAAATAGTATATCAATAATACATTTAACTTTTTATAGTAACTTTGAATATGCATTGTAAGTGTGATTGAGTTTATATAAAATGTTGGTAGTGTTGTGTACGAAAGTAAATGCTAACAAAAACTAATCACGAATTCAATAAAATAATGAATTATTAGATTTCATGTCGCATAAAATTATTCATATGTTTTTATTATCCTCTCAAATAGTATATCAATAATACATTTAACTTTTTATAGTAACTTTGAATATGCATTGTAAGTGTGATTGTGTTTATATAAAATGTTGGTTCAAATTATTTTATATTTCTTCTTTATAAATTATTATTTTATTTATTAAAATTTTTCAATAATAATTTAATTTAATAATTTATATTTAAAATTAAAATGGGTTAATGCTCTCCTATTTCTCTTATCTCCCGAGTTCCAATAGGCATAGGTGGTCGAAAATTATTGATTACTTTGCCATCGTTATCATAATGAAGCATTTCTTCTTCTTCTTTAACTTCGTAACAATTAATATTACGCATTGCAAATATTTGTTCTTTGGAAACTTCAATCGGAGTCTTAAATATAATCCAGGTGACAGACTCGTTACATGGAGGAGTTGTTAAGGATCCCTCATAGGTCCAATACCCTTTTGTAGTAGGCAAAATATTGGTGGGGTTACATCCGCCGGGTAATGTTACGCGGTCTCCTTTATGAACTACCAAAGGAAGAAGATTTGTGATCTTTGCCATTTCATTATGATGGTGACCTATCTAGTGAAATTATTGTAAAATTTTATAAATAAATCATTATTGCTCTAAAACTTAGTACTATATTAAATACCTTCAAAAAGACTGCTAAAACTGCAAGACCATCACATGCAGCAGATGCTTCTAAAAAGTTAGAAAACTTTGTTGAATTCCAGTGTACTAGATGTAATTCCCCTGAATAAGGTACACCATCCACGGTATGCTCCGAACCTAATTCATCATTACATCCCCAGTGGCAGTGAAATTGTTCTAACTTGTAAATATTATTACCCAAAGGTCCTCCAGTTAATTCGGAATTTTTTCCATTTACATCAACTTTCCAGCAATAACCTTAAATAGATACACATTATTATTGTATGTATTGCAATTCAGAAATGTCAATTCATATAACTAAAGAGACAACCATAATAACCTTAACTTTGTTCAGATAATCTATTAACTCACTCTGAACCGAAATGTCAAAAAATGCATTTGACATTTTCGTTTGTCAGCTTTAGGTTATTAGGTTAGATTTAGGTTATCTCTTACCAGTAGTCAGGAATGATTTTCGATTGAAGCGTTTTAATCGTTTTAACGCTACGAGTGTATCTTTTGCGCCTGAATAGTAAATTATCTAATATAGCCAATTTGCTTCACTACCCCAGAAATTAAATATTACTTTATGATCTTGATTTAAATTGTTGATATTCATTTTTAACCTGATATTACGCATTCCGCATAAGGGCTATATAAGGAATATTCCTTATGGTTTCTGATACTCTTATTAGCGTTTTTTCAAGCCCAATTTTTTCAATGATGATTTGAAGGGCATAATTTTTATTTGTTCACAAAAGATAAGAGAATAAAAACAATAAATTAAATTTAATTTATAATATTTAATATTGAACTGAATTTAAACTTGATTACGTTTGATATACACATTTTTGAAGTGAAACTCTTCTGGGCGTCATGTATTGTGAAGATATAGACTACTACATTATTCGTCAACACATCGCAACAATTTTGAAAACGCTCTAATTCTCTAAATCCCGAACAGCCCGCTGGAATTCACAAGCCGATCTTTTCCACTTCATTGCTAAATCACTCTACCAAGAGGAAAGTTTTGTCCACTATCGCCCAACTTTTCGATCCAGCTGGTTGGTTAAAATTCTCATACAGCCAATTTGGTTAGAAAAATCTGATTGGGATGAAAACTTGTCGAATCAGATTAATGAAGACTGGAAAATATTTTTCGAAAACTTAAAGGACATAAATGAAATTCATTTTACAAGATGGATTAATTTTGCTCCATGGAAGCGAAATGTATTTTATGATTTCTGCGACGCTTCCGAGAAAGCATATGCCGCTGCAGTGAATATTCGCGTTAAAGAAAACAATAAGCAAGTTTCCTCTAATCTTCTCTCTTCCAAAACCAAAGTGGCTCCTTTATCCGTATATCAATGGCAAACTTCCGAGAGTAGTACTTGCCATGAAAAAGCTCTCACCCCAGGCGTTCGGATTCGGCATTAAAACTGTAGGTTTCTTTCATTTGTGTAAACTATTACAAACGCACAACACCAATGATTGCGACTAGCTCGGTCAAAGTCCTTCGAGGTCTGTAAAGACCAATCATTTGTATTTGTATCAGATTAAAAAAGAGCAAGAACAGTGGAAAAACTCGACATAATTTTTACAGTCCCACAACCCTCCATTAAAATGCCGAAATACAACCCAAAATTCACCCGAGCAGAAATTAATTTATAAAATATTATGTATAAATAAATATATATATAAATATATAAACATTTTCTTTTTCCAAATTTAATTTCGCGGAATACACTACGAACGACCATTCTCTATGATGGTTTCTGTCGAATGCTTTCTATTATATCTATTATTCAACGAGTACGGTGACTGGTGAGGAGTCAACATTACTACCTTGAACATTGCATTAATTAAATCTAGTATTTTTCAGACTACTGATGCTTCCGTAACAAATTATTGTTTGGAAATAATACATACCAAATAATCCATCTACGATATTATTAAAATTCTTTATTATGTCGCTAGCACAACTTGTATCTGACATAAACTGTCAGACATTAGTTTTGCTCTCGTTCAACCTTGAAAGAATGACGCAGCATGCAAAATGTTACCATGACTGAGAGAGAGTGCTCTTAAATCTCTCATTTTTGATTTGATGCTGAAAAATTTATGTAAAAGCATGCAAAATATCAGCATTATATATCCATTTTTGCTTCCCATTTTGTGACGTTGGCACATGATCTGCTGGGGAAAACAAGCGAGCCTTTGATTATAGATAAGAAGATAAGAGACTCTTGTTTTTCTATGACTGTGATCGTGACATACCTGAAGTAGTATGTGTGAGTTGCGACGAATTCGCGGCGAAAAATA
>JAFDUT010000328.1:0-27172 GCA_017309665.1 Coelopa frigida
TGGCCAAAAATCAGCTCCGTGTGAACATGCTATAAGGAAACATTTTATGAGACGCTCGAAGTTGTTCATGCTTATACGTATGATGTTTTTCTCGCATCATACGCTTTGTAAATTTTAAATGAAGCCAATTTTCAATAATGAATGAATGTAAATAATGTAAATAAAAATTTTACATGGATCGAAAAGAAATGGAGCGGAGGGACTGCGAGAAGTGACTCCCAAAATAACGCAGATTTTCCAATACTTCGTACATATCTCAATTGCGCAAATAACAATAAACAAGTTTGTCAATCAATAATATTTAAATTCGTATTTACTGATTTCTCTTATTAATCGATAATAGGTGTAGGATCTACTTGTTCTAAATATAATTTAAAATTTTTGTATCTTTTGGATTTTTTTGTAATCAAAATTTAATTGTTCGTTTTTTTATTCAACATTTTTCTTAAATACAAGAACAATAAATTATGATTTTTATTTATTCATTTCAAAGATATAGCCATTAAATTGAAAAAACTCACAAATTTGACTCCACTAAAGTCTTCGTACACTGAAACATTCACTTGCGCTTCGATCTCTTTTTCTGAGAATCGTTCGTTGGTGATAACTGCTCTTTACAAACTCGAATAAACGAATACAAATTCCGTTCTATACAAGTATGCAAGTGGAGATTTGAAAAAAATTGTCGAACATAAAATTTAAAAATGCATAGTAAATATGTATCGGTGGAAAAGCATAAAATTTATTAAATTTACACGTTAAATGGTAAAAATCATGCGCGGGAAATAACAAAACATTGTACAGTAATCAATATACCATTAAGACTGTCATCGGACCTTTTAAATATGAAGGCCTCGTCCCAGTCAGGACGGCCTTTAATTCTCACATCTGGAGATCCCGTAAAAATCCAGCGTATGATTGCCATTGATCCGTTTATAGGGGCACAAAACATTAGTGCAGAGCTTCTCCAAACCAATAATAAAGATCCTGAAACTGTACAGGAATCTGTTATAAATGCCGGGTTCGCACATCTTACAAAAAGACACTGATAAATGCAGTAAAACGCAAAGAGCGCTTGGGCTCTGCTCGGAAATATCTAAACGCTTCACCTGAGTCCTGGCGCAATGTAATATTGTCTGTCCAAAGAAAACCTTTTTGGTTCTCATGGTAGACTTAGAGTGTGGAAAAAGCAAGGAGAAGCTTACAACCCAAAACACACTATTTACAGTTTAAATCATGGTGATGAAAGTGTATTGATATAGGCCATACTGGCTTTCATCTGCATTGGAAACTTGGAAATAATGAAAGAATAATGTATTGTTGAGTATACGTTTCCATTCTGATAGAAATTTGTTGGAAAAATGGGCGTGGCAGAGGCGTTTTACATTCAGCAAAATATTCTCCCTTAGGAAATGGCCCATTATACTAACATTTACTTGTAGCACAATGCTCCAAATCGGCACAAATATCAACAGAGTCTTGATCTCAATCCCATTTAGAATTTGTGGAATATCCTTGAAAAATGGAGCAGAGCTCATCACTTTACCCGATGACTTAGCTGCAATAGGTTTTTCAGGAAGAATGGACAAAAATCGAACCAAGCTATGCATAAATTCTGGAGGAATCAATGTCATACCACCATAAAGACATTATTAAAAATAAAGGCAACCGAAAAAAATTATTTGTTATATTTTTTTGATGTTTTGAACAATTTTCATTATTGGTGTACGAAGACTTTTGTGGAGTAAAATTTGTGACTTTTTCAATTTAAGGGCTATAACTTTGAAATTAATAAATAAAAATCATAATTTATTGTTATTGTATTAAAGAAAAACTTTGAATAAAAAATATGCGTGCAACAGAGTACACGCGAAAGAAGTGAAACTTCGGAGGCGTTTTAACCGCATATCATATTATTTAACCCTTTCCCACGCTTACAACCAAACAATGCGCTTGTAAGCGTGTGTATACAGTAGATTTAAATAATATAGATTGGTTATTGATGACCTTTTTTATAAACTCGTCGTGAGCTTTTTTATGATGATGGAAATCAGAATATAAACTAGCGCACCGGGGTCGCTTCGCTCCCCCGGTTTGCCTGGTCCACCCAGGCAAAATCTGTTAACTTCGGCCAGGCCGAAGTTTACATACCCTACACCCTGCATACAACGTTTATTAAAGGAAAAAGAGTGAATTTCTATCAATAATTAGTGAAAATGCATCATTACACTTCAATGCTATTAACTCCATTGTGCGATTTTCACAACTGTGGCCTCTTTCAAAGAGAAATTATATATTTGAAGCTATTTTCGTATTCCAAACACGATTATACCCTTTTTGTGTCGATTGTCTAATCTATGAATAAGAGTGAAGTTAGGAATCTTATAGGGGCCCATGTTTCTACAAAACGAAGTAGTTCTGGTGTTTGCAGCATTGTGCCATTGCTAATATCTTGAAAGTGCGAATAAAAGCTCAGCAATTTATGGAAGAATAATTGAATCGATGATTTTTTGTGTGCCATAAAATCATAATGTGCCTTTAGTTGCTTTTCCTATTTTAGATGTTCATTTCAATGCAGACAAAATCTGATTCAACAACAGACTTGGGAGGGTAGAAATTTTCAACAATATAAAGTCCAGAAGTACTTGCTGCGCTACTATAAGCAACATATAGTGCCGCGTGATTGATTCCACTTTGAAGATGAACAGCCATTTGGAAATATGTAGCTCCCTGACTTTTGTGGATTGTGATCCCATCAGCAGGGATTGTATTCTCTCAATCGTCACCTGCTCATTACGTTTATATTGAAAAGATATAATCAATTTTTATGGGCGTCCATTGAGGTTCAGTTGGATGTGGTCTCTTTCTTCTTGGATTCACTCCCACCTTTCATCAGCTAATAACATCCATAAAGTAGTTGGATTTCTTGTAGATCTACGATTTTGTATGGAAGGTGCTCGTGTCCTATAAGAGATATTTTCCATTTGATTCTTGGGAACTCTTAGTAGCAATATTTAATCTAATAACTGTCTATATGGTTTACCATATCCAACATTGAGCTGTAGCTTTTGAGCTGTAGCTTGTCAATTTTTAGTATGTAAACTGGTATCGGTGGTACATGATCAGACGCAAAAATTCATCTCTATATATACCATAGTTTATCATATATACCATATTCAACTTTTGCGTTATATGGGAGGGCGATGTTATCCATTTTTGACTTGTAAACTCGTATGAGTGGAACATGACCACACACAAAACTTTATCTCGATATATACCATAGTTCACCAGATATCCCATATAAACCTTTTGCTTTATATGGGAGGTGGGCGTGTCCGATGGGCGATGTTTTCCATTTTTGCCTTTTTAAACTCGTATCAGTGGAACATGATTACACACAAAATTTCATCTCGATATATACCATAGTTCACCAGATATCCCATATAAACCTTTTGCTTTATATGGGAGGTGGGCGTGTCCGATGGGCGATGTTTTCCATTTTTGTCTTTTAAACTCGTATCAGTGGAACATGATCACACACAAAATTTCATCTCGATATATACCATAGTTCACCAGATATCCCATATAAACCTTTTGCTTTATATGGGAGGTGGGCGTGTCCGTTGACCGATTACGTCCATTTTTACATACAAGTAGCTTATTAATATAGAAATACTAAATCCAAAATTTCAAGTCAGTATCTCTTACCGTTTCTTCACAAAATCTATTTCCACAGACAGACACACAGACACACAGACAGACAGACAGACGGACAGACAGACAGACAGACAGACAGACGGACATAGCTAAATCGATTCAGGAGGTGACGCTGATCAAGAATATATATACTTTTCCATACCTACGACCTCTCCTTTAATGCGTTACAAACGGAAGGACAAAATGAATATACCCTTACCCACAGGGTGTAGGGTATAAAGATTAACTATGTTCAGAGTTCCTCGTATCTTCGTTAGTTCTTGATGTTGATGAACGTTGAGAAGAAGTGATTGATTGTTGGTCAATAACTCTATACCGCAAAACCCTTTGCCGCATTCTGCAATCGCGACAACGCTATGCTGATGTTTTAGCAAAATTAATAAGAGAAATCAGTAAATATGAATTTACTGAATATGAATTTTACTGCGTGGCTTTATTCGCGTTGATTGAACCCATTGACCCGATCTTACACATGTAAATTAAAAATGTTTGATTTATGTGATTTAAAAAATGAATTTAAGAAACCGAATGTTTTTTTTTGAATTAAATAATTCATTACCAAACAAATCCTAAAAACAATTCGTGAATAATATTCATTGAAAATTGGCTTCATGTGAAATTTACAAAGCGTATAATGCGAGAAAAGCATCATACGCATAAGCATGAACAACTGCGAGCGTCCCATAAAATGTTTCCTTATACTCAGGGTTGTCGAATGCACTACAATCAATGTGTTTCACTTCACTTTGGATCCAAACACTACGGCACTCCACTTTTTCCGAAAACACTTCACTTTGCTATAAGCAGATTTTTTGGAAATTTATAGCTAATTTTGTCGCGATTTCTGAAATTAAGTATTGGTCATCACCAAATGACTAGTTTTTGGGGACTTGGACCAAAAATCATGAAATCACTTCACCACACTCCAGAACACTTCACTTTTTCCACTTTTTGCCACTTCGCTCAAAAGCGTGTGTGTGTGTGACTCAGAGTGTGTGTGCGTATACTCATAGTATGTGTGAGAAAGAGATAGTCTAATGTCGCCATTATATTTTTGAATATATAGCGTCTCTGCTCATTTCGTGTCGCGACCTTGAAAACAACGCGCCTATAGAAGTTTCACTTCAAAAATAATTTAAAAAAACTACAAAAAATTATTTTTTCAAAAATATAATACGACATTAGACTATCTCTTTCTCACACATACTCTCAGTATACACACACACACTCTGAGCAGGGTTCGGACCTCGAGAAACAGAAATCGTAGTAAAGAGATGCAAAATCGTAGTAGGCGGCAGATTTCCGAAGTAGATTTGAAAAAACTATGTGATGAGCAAACAAAAAAATAAAAATAAAACGTGAATGAGCCAAAAATTTCAAATTTAGGATACGAAATTCATATGAAATGAACCATCCCATGAAGAAATTCCACTAAAAATTATTTCGTAGTAGATTAGAGTTCAAGCGTAGTGGCGGAGTCGTTTTCAAAAAGTTGCTAAAAGTGAAGCAGATCTTCTACGATCGTAGTATAGTCCGAACCCTGACTCTTAGTATAATATTGCGTTCACACGTGCCAAATTTCCGACTGAAAATCAGATTTTCAAAAAAGCCGTTCAAACGACAAAATAGATTTTCATACGTCAGATTTTCGTTTGGCGGTATTTCTTTTCTTTGTATTGGTGTGTATTCTACACACGTTGTTGTCGACTTCTTCATTGTGTTGAAATGAATATGACATCAGGGTAAAGGATTTTTGTGAAATAGTACGATTTTCAACAACAGTTGCAACCGAAAATTTCTTGATTGACAGTTATTCCAAGGCGAAAATCAGATTTTCGGCTGATTTTCAGGCGAAATCGATTTATGGCCAAAAATCAGCTCCGTGTGAACATGCTATAAGGAAACATTTTATGAGACGCTCGAAGTTGTTCATGCTTATACGTATGATGTTTTTCTCGCATCATACGCTTTGTAAATTTTAAATGAAGCCAATTTCAATAATGAATGAATGTAAATAATGTAAATAAAAATTTTACATGGATCGAAAGAAATGGAGCGGAGGACTGCGAGAAGTGACTCCCAAAATAACGCAGATTTTCCAATACTTCGTACATATCTCAATTGCGCAAATAACAATAAACCAGTTTGTCAATCAATAATATATTTAAATTCGTATTTACTGATTTCTCTTATTAATCGATAATAGGTGTAGGATCTACTTGTTCTAAATATAATTTAAAATTTTTGTATCTTTTGGATTTTTTGTAATCAAAATTTTAATTGTTCGTTTTTTATTCAACATTTTTTCTTAAATACAAGAACAATAAATTATGATTTTTATTTATTCATTCAAAGATATAGCCATTAAATTGAATAAATTCACAAATTTGACTCCACTAAAGTCTTCGTACACTGAAACATTCACTTGCGCTTCGATCTCTTTTTCTGAGGAATCGTTCGTTGGTGATAACTGCTCTTTACAAACTCGAATAAAACGAATACAATTCCGTTCTATACAAGTAGCAAGTGGAGATTTGAAAAAATTGTCGAACATAAAATTTAAAAATGCATAGTAAATATGTATCGGTGGAAAAGCATAAAATTTATTAAATTTACACGTTTAAATGGTAAAAATCATGCGCGGAAATAACAAAACATGTGTACAGTAATCAATATACCATTAAGACTGTCATCGGACCTTTTAAATATGAAGGCCTCGTCCCAGTCACGACGGCCTTTAATTCTCACATCTGGAGATCCCGTAAAATCCAGCGTATGATTGCCATTGATCCGTTTATAGGGGCACAAAACATTAGTGCAGAGCTCCTCCAAACCACTAATAAAGATCCTGAACGCAAAGAGCGCTTGGGCTCTGCTCGGAAATATCTAAACGCTTCACCTGAGTCCTGGCGCAATGTAATATTGTCTGATGAGTCCAAAGAAAACCTTTTGGTTCTCATGGTAGACTTAGAGTGTGGAAAAAGCAAGGAGAAGCTTACAACCCAAAACACACTATTTACAGTTTAAATCATGGTGATGAAGGTGTATTGATATAAGCCATACTGGCTTTCATCTGCATTGGAAACTTGGAAATAATGAAAGAATAATGTATTGTTGAGTATACGTTTCCATTCTGATAGAAATTTGTTGGAAAAATGGGCGTGGCAGAGGCGTTTTTACATTCAGCAAAATATTCTCCCTAGGAAATGGCCCATTATACTAACATTTACTTGTAGTACAATGCTCCAAATCGGCACAAATATCAACAGAGTCTTGATCTCAATCCCATTTAGAATTTGTGGAATATCCTTGAAAAATGGAGCAGAGCTCATCACTTATCCCGATGACTTAGCTGCAATAGGTTTTTCAGGAAGAATGGACAAAAATCGAACCAAGCTATGCATAAATTCTGGAGGAATCAATGTCATACCACCATAAAGACATTATTAAAAATAAAGGCAACCGAAAAAATAATTTGTTATATTTTTTTGATGTTTTGAACAATTTTCATTATTGGTGTACGAAGACTTTTGTGGAGTAAAATTTGTGACTTTTTCAATTTAAGGGCTATAACTTTGAAATTAATAAATAAAAATCATAATTTATTGTTATTGTATTAAAGAAAAACTTTGAATAAAAAATATGCGTGCAACAGAGTACACGCGAAAGAAGTGAAACTTCGGAGGCGTTTTAACCGCATATCATTTTATTTAACCCTTTCCCACGCTTACAACCAAACAATGCGCTTGTAAGCGTGTGTATACAGTTGATTTAAATAATATAGATTGGTTATTGATGACCTTTTTATAAACTCGTCGTGAGCTTTTTTATGATGATGGAAATCAGAATATAAAAGATTAACTATGTTCAGAGTTCCTCGTATCTTCGTTAGTTCTTGATGTTGATGAACGTTGAGAAGAAGTGATTGATTGTTGGTCAATAACTCTATACCGCAAAACCCTTTGCCGCATTCTGCAATCGCGACAACGCTATGCTGATGTTTTAGCAAAATTAATAATAGAGAAATCAGTAAATATGAATTTACTGAATATGAATTTTACTGCGTGGCTTTATTCGCGTTGATTGAACCCATTGACCCGATCTTACACATGTAAATTAAAAATGTTTGATTTATGTGATTTAAAAAATGAATTTAAGAAACCGAATGTTTTTTTTTGAATTAAATAATTCATTACCAAACAAATCCTAAAAACAATTCGTGAATAATATTCATTGAAAATTGGCTTCATGTGAAATTTACAAAGCGTATAATGCGAGAAAAGCATCATACGCATAAGCATGAACAACTGCGAGCGTCCCATAAAATGTTTCCTTATACTCAGGGTTGTCGAATGCACTACAATCAATGTGTTTCACTTCACTTTGGATCCAAACACTACGGCACTCCACTTTTCCGAAAACACTTCACTTTGCTATAAGCAGATTTTTTGGAAATTTATAGCTAATTTTGTCGCGATTTCTGAAATTAAGTATTGGTCATCACCAAATGACTAGATTTTGGGGACTTGGACCAAAAATCATGAAATCACTTCACCACACTCCAGAACACTTCACTTTTTCCACTTTTGCACTTCGCTCAAAAGCGTGTGTGTGTGTGACTCAGAGTGTGTGTGCGTATACTCATAGTATGTGTGAGAAAGAGATAGTCTAATGTCGCATTATATTTTTGAATATATAGCGTCTCTGCTCATTTCGTGTCGCGACCTTGAAAACAACGCGCCTATAGAAGTTTCACTTCAAAAATAATTTAAAAAAACTACAAAAAATTATTTTTTCAAAAATATAATACGACATTAGACTATCTCTTTCTCACACATACTCTCAGTATACACACACACACTCTGAGTAGGGTTCGGACCTCGAGAAACAGAAATCGTAGTAAAGAGATGCAAAAATCGTAGTAGGCGGCAGATTTCCGAAGTAGATTTGAAAAAACTATGTGATGAGCAAACAAAAAAAATAAAAATAAAACGTGAATGAGCCAAAAATTTCAAATTTAGGATACGAAATTCATATGAAATGAACCATCCCATGAAGAAATTCCACTAAAAATTATTTCGTAGTAGATTAGAGTTCAAGCGTAGTGGCGGAGTCGTTTTCAAAAAGTTGCTAAAAGTGAAGCAGATCTTCTACGATCGTAGTATAGTCCGAACCCTGACTCTTAGTATAATATTGCGTTCACACGAGCCAAATTTCCGACTGAAAATCAGATTTTCAAAAAAGCCGTTCAAACGACAAAATAGATTTTCATACGTCAGATTTTCGTTTGGCGGTATTTCTTTTCTTTGTATTGGTGTGTATTCTACACACGTTGTTGTCGACTTCTTCATTGTGTTGAAATGAATATGACATCAGGGTAAAGGATTTTTGTGAATAGTACGATTTTCAACAACAGTTGCAAACCGAAAATTTCTTGATTGACAGTTATTCCAAGGCGAAAATCAGATTTTCGGCTGATTTTCAGCGAAAATCGATTTATGGCCAAAAATCAGCTCCGTGTGAACATGCTATAAGGAAACATTTTATGAGACGCTCGAAGTTGTTCATGCTTATACGTATGATGTTTTTCTCGCATCATACGCTTTGTAAATTTTAAATGAAGCCAATTTTCAATAATGAATGAATGTAAATAATGTAAATAAAAATTTTACATGGATCGAAAAGAAATGGAGCGGAGGGACTGCGAGAAGTGACTCCCAAAATAACGCAGATTTTCCAATACTTCGTACATATCTCAATTGCGCAAATAACAATAAACAAGTTTGTCAATCAATAATATATTTAAATTCGTATTTACTGATTTCTCTTATTAATCGATAATAGGTGTAGGATCTACTTGTTCTAAATATAATTTAAAATTTTTGTATCTTTTGGATTTTTTTGTAATCAAAATTTAATTGTTCGTTTTTTTATTCAAAATTTTTCTTAAATACAAGAACAATAAATTATGATTTTTATTTATTCATTTCAAAGATATAGCCATTAAATTGAAAAAATTCACAAATTTGACTCCACTAAAGTCTTCGTACACTGAAACATTCACTTGCGCTTCGATCTCTTTTTCTGAGAATCGTTCGTTGGTGATAACTGCTCTTTACAAACTCGAATAAACGAATACAAATTCCGTTCTATACAAGTATGCAAGTGGAGATTTGAAAAAAATTGTCGAACATAAAATTTAAAAATGCATAGTAAATATGTATCGGTGGAAAAGCATAAAATTTATTAAATTTACACGTTAAATGGTAAAAATCATGCGCGGAAATAACAAAACATGTGTACAGTAATCAATATACCATTAAGACTGCCATCGGACCTTTTAAATATGAAGGTCTCGTCCCAGTCACGACGGCCTTTAATTCTCACATCTGGAGATCCCGTAAAAATCCAGCGTATGATTGCCATTGATCCGTTTATAGGGGCACAAAACATTAGTGCAGAGCTCCTCCAAACCAATAATAAAGATCCTGAAACGCAAAGAGCGCTTGGGCTCTGCTCGGAAATATCTAAACGCTTCACCTGAGTCCTGGCGCAATGTAATATTGTCTGATGAGTCCAAAGAAAACCTTTTTGGTTCTCATGGTAGACTTAGAGTGTGGAAAAAGCAAGGAGAAGCTTACAACCCAAAACACACTATTTACAGTTTAAATCATGGTGATGAAGGTGTATTGATATAAGCCATACTGGCTTTCATCTGCATTGGAAACTTGGAAATAATGAAAGAATAATGTATTGTTGAGTATACGTTTCCATTCTGATAGAAATTTGTTGGAAAAATGGGCGTGGCAGAGGCGTTTTACATTCAGCAAAATATTCTCCCTAAGGAAATGGCCCATTATACTAACATTTACTTGTAGTACAATGCTCCAAATCGGCACAACTATCAACAGAGTCTTGATCTCAATCCCATTTAGAATTTGTGGAATATCCTTGAAAAATGGAGCAGAGCTCATCACTTTATCCCGATGACTTAGCTGCAATAGGTTTTTCAGGAAGAATGGACAAAAATCGAACCAAGCTATGCATAAATTCTGGAGGAATCAATGTCATACCACCATAAAGACATTATTAAAAATAAAGGCAACCGAAAAAAATTATTTGTTATATTTTTTTGATGTTTTGAACAATTTTCATTATTGGTGTACGAAGACTTTTGTGGAGTAAAATTTGTGACTTTTTCAATTTAAGGGCTATAACTTTGAAATTAATAAATAAAAATCATAATTTATTGTTATTGTATTAAAGAAAAGCGTATGATGCGAGAAAAACATCATACGTATAAGCATGAACAACTTCGAGCGTCTCATAAAATGTTTCCTTATAGCATGTTCACACGGAGCTGATTTTTGGCCATAAATCGATTTTCGCTGAAAATCAGCCGAAAATCTGATTTTCGCCTTGGAATAACTGTCAATCAAGAAATTTTCGGTTTGCAACTGTTGTTGAAAATCGTACTATTTCACAAAATCCTTTACCCTGATGTCATATTCATTTCAACACAATGAAGAAGTCGACAACAACGTGTGTAGAATACACACCAATACAAAGAAAAGAAATACCGCCAAACGAAAATCTGACGTATGAAAATCTATTTTGTCGTTTGAACGGCTTTTTTGAAAATCTGATTTTCAGTCGGAAATTTGGCACGTGTGAACGTAATATTATACTAAGAGTCAGGGTTCGGACTATACTACGATCGTAGTAGATCTGCTTCACTTTTAGCAACTTTTTTGAAATCGACTCCGCCACTACGCTTGAACTCTAATCTACTACGAAATCATTTTTAGTGGAATTTCTTCATGGGATGGTTCATTTCATATGAATTTCGTATCCTAAATTTGAAATTTTTGGCTCATTCACGTTTTATTTTTATTTTTTTTGTTTGCTCATCACATAGTTTTTTCAAATCTACTTCGGAAATCTGCCGCCTACTACGATTTTTGCATCTCTTTACTACGATTTCTGTTTCTCGAGGTCCGAACCCTGCTCAGAGTGTGTGTGTGTATACTGAGAGTATGTGTGAGAAAGAGATAGTCTAATGTCGCATTATATTTTTGAATATATAGCGTCTCTGCTCATTTCGTGTCGCGACCTTGAAAACAACGCGCCTATAGAAGTTTCACTTCAAAAATAATTTAAAAAAACTACAAAAAATTATTTTTTCAAAAATATAATACGACATTAGACTATCTCTTTCTCACACATACTCTCAGTATACACACACACACTCTGAGCAGGGTTCGGACCTCGAGAAACAGAAATCGTAGTAAAGAGATGCAAAAATCGTAGTAGGCGGCAGATTTCCGAAGTAGATTTGAAAAAACTATGTGATGAGCAAACAAAAAAATAAAAATAAAACGTGAATGAGCCAAAAATTTCAAATTTAGGATACGAAATTCATATGAAATGAACCATCCCATGAAGAAATTCCACTAAAATTATTTCGTAGTAGATTAGAGTTCAAGCGTAGTGGCGGAGTCGTTTTCAAAAAGTTGCTAAAAGTGAAGCAGATCTTCTACGATCGTAGTATAGTCCGAACCTTGACTCTTAGTATAATATTGCGTTCACACGTGCCAAATTTCCGACTGAAAATCAGATTTTCAAAAAAGCCGTTCAAACGACAAAATAGATTTCATACGTCAGATTTTCGTTTGGCGGTATTTCTTTTCTTTGTATTGGTGTGTATTCTACACACGTTGTTGTCGACTTCTTCATTGTGTTGAAATGAATATGACATCAGGGTAAAGGATTTTTGTGAAATAGTACGATTTTCAACAACAGTTGCAAACCGAAAATTTCTTGATTGACAGTTATTCCAAGGCGAAAATCAGATTTCGGCTGATTTTCAGCGAAAATCGATTTATGGCCAAAAATCAGCTCCGTGTGAACATGCTATAAGGAAACATTTTATGAGACGCTCGAAGTTGTTCATGCTTATACGTATGATGTTTTTCTCGCATCATACGCTTTGTAAATTTTAAATGAAGCCAATTTTCAATAATGAATGAATGTAAATAATGTAAATAAAATTTTACATGGATCGAAAAGAAATGGAGCGGAGGGACTGCGAGAAGTGACTCCCAAAATAACGCAGATTTTCCAATACTTCGTACATATCTCAATTGCGCAAATAACAATAAACAAGTTTGTCAATCAATAATATATTTAAATTCGTATTTACTGATTTCTCTTATTAATCGATAATAGGTGTAGGATCTACTTGTTCTAAATATAATTTAAAATTTTTGTATCTTTTGGATTTTTTTGTAATCAAAATTTAATTGTTCGTTTTTTTATTCAAAATTTTTCTTAAATACAAGAACAATAAATTATGATTTTTATTTATTCATTTCAAAGATATAGCCATTAAATTGAAAAAATTCACAAATTTGACTCCACTAAAGTCTTCGTACACTGAAACATTCACTTGCGCTTCGATCTCTTTTTTCTGAGAATCGTTCGTTGGTGATAACTGCTCTTTACAAACTCGAATAAACGAATACAAATTCCGTTCTATACAAGTATGCAAGTGGAGATTTGAAAAAAAATTGTCGAACATAAAATTTAAAAATGCATAGTAAATATGTATCGGTGGAAAAGCATAAAATTTATTAAATTTACACGTTAAATGGTAAAAATCATGCGCGGAAATAACAAAACATGTGTACAGTAATCAATATACCATTAAGACTGCCATCGGACCTTTTAAATATGAAGGTCTCGTCCCAGTCACGACGGCCTTTAATTCTCACATCTGGAGATCCCGTAAAAATCCAGCGTATGATTGCCATTGATCCGTTTATAGGGGCACAAAACATTAGTGCAGAGCTCCTCCAAACCAATAATAAAGATCCTGAAACGCAAAGAGCGCTTGGGCTCTGCTCGGAAATATCTAAACGCTTCACCTGAGTCCTGGCGCAATGTAATATTGTCTGATGAGTCCAAAGAAAACCTTTTTGGTTCTCATGGTAGACTTAGAGTGTGGAAAAAGCAAGGAGAAGCTTACAACCCAAAACACATATTTACAGTTTAAATCATGGTGATGAAGGTGTATTGATATAAGCCATACTGGCTTTCATCTGCATTGGAAACTTGGAAATAATGAAAGAATAATGTATTGTTGAGTATACGTTTCCATTCTGATAGAAATTTGTTGGAAAAATGGGCGTGGCAGAGGCGTTTTACATTCAGCAAAATATTCTCCCTAAGGAAATGGCCCATTATACTAACATTTACTTGTAGTACAATGCTCCAAATCGGCACAACTATCAACAGAGTCTTGATCTCAATCCCATTTAGAATTTGTGGAATATCCTTGAAAAATGGAGGCAGAGCTCATCACTTTATCCCGATGACTTAGCTGCAATAGGTTTTTCAGGAAGAATGGACAAAAATCGAACCAAGCTATGCATAAATTCTGGAGGAATCAATGTCATACCACCATAAAGACATTATTAAAAATAAAGGCAACCGAAAAAATTATTTGTTATATTTTTTTGATGTTTTGAACAATTTCATTATTGGTGTACGAAGACTTTTGTGGAGTAAAATTTGTGACTTTTTCAATTTAAGGGCTATAACTTTGAAATTAATAAATAAAAATCATAATTTATTGTTATTGTATTAAAGAAAAGCGTATGATGCGAGAAAAACATCATACGTATAAGCATGAACAACTTCGAGCGTCTCATAAAATGTTTCCTTATAGCATGTTCACACGGAGCTGATTTTTGGCCATAAATCGATTTTCGCTGAAAATCAGCCGAAAATCTGATTTTCGCCTTGGAATAACTGTCAATCAAGAAATTTTCGGTTTGCAACTGTTGTTGAAAATCGTACTATTTCACAAAAATCCTTTACCCTGATGTCATATTCATTTCAACACCATGAAGAGTCGACAACAACGTGTGTAGAATACACACCAATACAAAGAAAAGAAATACCGCCAAACGAAAATCTGACGTATGAAATCTATTTTGTCGTTTGAACGGCTTTTTGAAATCTGATTTCAGTCGGAAATTTGGCACGTGTGAACGTAATATTATACTAAGAGTCAGGGGTTCGGGATATTACTACGATCGTAGTAGATCCTGCGCCAATTTTGCAAACTTTTTGAAATCGATCCGCATGACGCTTGAATCTAATCTACTACGAAATCATTTTAGTGGAAATTTCTTATGGGATGGTTCATTCAATGAATTGTATCCTAATTGAAATTTGGCTCATTCACGTTTTATTTTTATTTTTTTTTGTTTGATAATCACATAGTTTCTAAATACTTGGAAAATCTTGCCGCCTACTACGATGTTTGCATCTCTTTAACTACGATTTCTGTTTCTCGAGGTCCGAACCCTGCTCAGAGTGTGTGTGTGTATACTGAGAGTATGTGTGAGAAAGAGATAGTCTTAATGTCGCATTATATTTTTGAATATATAGCGTCTCTGCTCATTTCGTGTCGCGACCTTGAAAACAACGCGCCTATAGAAGTTTCACTTCAAAAAATAATTTAAAAAACTACAAAAATGATGTTTTTCAAAAATATAATACGACATTAGACTATCTCTTCTCACACATACTCTCAGTATACACACACACACCTCTGAGCCGGGTTCGGACCTCGAGAAACAGAAATCGTAGTAAAGAGATGCAAAAATCGTAGTAGGCGGCAGATTTCCGAAGTAGATTTGAAAAAACTATGTGATGAGCAAACAAAAAAAATAAAAATAAAACGGGAATGAGCCAAATTTCAAATTTAGGATACGAAATTCATATGAAATGAACCATCCCATGAAGAAATTCACTAAAAATTATTTCGTAGTAGATAGAGTTCAAGCGTAGTGGCGGAGTCGTTTTCAAAAAGTTGCTAAAAGTGAAGCAGATCTTCTACGATCGTAGTATAGTCCGAACCTGACTCTTAGTATAATATTGCGTTCACACGTGCCAAATTTCCGACTGAAAATCAGATTTTCAAAAAAGCCGTTCAAACGACAAAATAGATTTTCATACGTCAGATTTTCGTTTGGCGGTATTTTCTTTTCTTTGTATTGGTGTGTATTCTACACACGTTGTTGTCGACTTCTTCATTGTGTTGAAATGAATATGACATCAGGGTAAAGGATTTTTGTGAAATAGTACGATTTTCAACAACAGTTGCAAACCGAAAATTTCTTGATTGACAGTTATTCCAAGGCGAAAATCAGATTTTCGGCTGATTTTCAGCGAAAATCGATTTATGGCCAAAAATCAGCTCCGTGTGAACATGCTATAAGGAAACATTTATGAGACGCTCGAAGTTGTTCATGCTTATACGTATGATGTTTTTCTCGCATCATACGCTTTGTAAATTTTAAATGAAGCCAATTTTCAATAATGAATGAATGTAAATAATGTAAATAAAATTTTACATGGATCGAAAAGAAATGGAGCGGAGGGACTGCGAGAAGTGACTCCCAAAATAACGCAGATTTTCCAATACTTCGTACATATCTCAATTGCGCAAATAACAATAAACAAGTTTGTCAATCAATAATATATTTAAATTCGTATTTACTGATTTCTCTTATTAATCGATAATAGGTGTAGGATCTACTTGTTCTAAATATAATTTAAAATTTTTGTATCTTTTGGATTTTTTTGTAATCAAAATTTAATTGTTCGTTTTTTTATTCAACATTTTTCTTAAATACAAGAACAATAAATTATGATTTTTATTTATTCATTTCAAAGATATAGCCATTAAATTGAAAAATTCACAAATTTGACTCCACTAAAGTCTTCGTACACTGAAACATTCACTTGCGCTTCGATCTCTTTTTCTGAGAATCGTTCGTTGGTGATAACTGCTCTTTACAAACTCGAATAAACGAATACAAATTCCGTTCTATACAAGTATGCAAGTGGAGATTTGAAAAAAATTGTCGAACATAAAATTTAAAAATGCATAGTAAATATGTATCGGTGGAAAAGCATAAAATTTATTAAATTTACACGTTAAATGGTAAAAAATCATGCGCGGAAATAACAAAACATGTGTACAGTAATCAATATACCATTAAGACTGCCATCGGACCTTTTAAATATGAAGGTCTCGTCCCAGTCACGACGGCCTTAATTCTCACATCTGGAGATCCCGTAAAATCCAGCGTATGATTGCCATTGATCCGTTTATAGGGGCACAAACATTAGTGCAGAGCTCCTCCAAACCAATAATAAAGATCCTGAAACGCAAAGAGCGCTTGGGCTCTGCTCGGAAATATCTAAACGCTTCACCTGAGTCCTGGCGCAATGTAATATTGTCTGATGAGTCCAAAGAAAACCTTTTTGGTTCTCATGGTAGACTTAGAGTGTGGAAAAAGCAAGGAGAAGCTTACAACCCAAAACACACTATTTACAGTTTAAATCATGGTGATGAAGGTGTATTGATATAAGCCATACTGGCTTTCATCTGCATTGGAAACTTGGAAATAATGAAAGAATAATGTATTGTTGAGTATACGTTTCCATTCTGATAGAAATTTGTTGGAAAAATGGGCGTGGCAGAGGCGTTTTACATTCAGCAAAATATTCTCCCTAAGGAAATGGCCCATTATACTAACATTTACTTGTAGTACAATGCTCCAAATCGGCACAACTATCAACAGAGTCTTGATCTCAATCCCATTTAGAATTTGTGGAATATCCTTGAAAATGGAGCAGAGCTCATCACTTTATCCCGATGACTTAGCTGCAATAGGTTTTTTCAGGAAGAATGGACAAAAATCGAACCAAGCTATGCATAAATTCTGGAGGAATCAATGTCATACCACCATAAAGACATTATTAAAAATAAAGGCAACCGAAAAAAATTATTTGTTATATTTATTTGATGTTTTGAACAATTTTCATTATTGGTGTACGAAGACTTTTGTGGAGTAAAATTTGTGACTTTTTCAACTTAAGGGCTATAAACTTTGAAATTAATAAATAAAAATCATAATTTATTGTTATTGTATTAAAGAAAAGCGTATGATGCGAGAAAAACATCATACGTATAAGCATGAACAACTTCGAGCGTCTCATAAAATGTTTCCTTATAGCATGTTCACACGGAGCTGATTTTTGGCCATAAATCGAATTTTCGCTGAAAATCAGCCGAAAATCTGATTTTCGCCTTGGAATAACTGTCAATCAAGAAATTTTCGGTTTGCAACTGTTGTTGAAAATCGTACTATTTCACAAAATCCTTTACCCTGATGTCATATTCATTTCAACACAATGAAGAAGTCGACAACAACGTGTGTAGAATACACACCAATACAAAGAAAAGAAATACCGCCAAACGAAAATCTGACGTATGAAAATCTATTTTGTCGTTTGAACGGCTTTTTTGAAAATCTGATTTTCAGTCGGAAATTTGGCACGTGTGAACGTAATATTATACTAAGAGTCAGGGTTCGGACTATACTACGATCGTAGTAGATCTGCTTCACTTTTAGCAACTTTTTGAAATCGACTCCGCCACTACGCTTGAACTCTAATCTACTACGAAATAATTTTTAGTGGAATTTCTTCATGGGATGGTTCATTTCATATGAATTTCGTATCCTAAATTTGAAATTTTTGGCTCATTCACGTTTTATTTTTATTTTTTTTGTTTGCTCATCACATAGTTTTTTCAAATCTACTTCGGAAATCTGCCGCCTACTACGATTTTTGCATCTCTTTACTACGATTTCTGTTTCTCGAGGTCCGAACCCTGCTCAGAGTGTGTGTGTGTATACTGAGAGTATGTGTGAGAAAGAGATAGTCTAATGTCGCATTATATTTTTGAATATATAGCGTCTCTGCTCATTTCGTGTCGCGACCTTGAAAACAACGCGCCTATAGAAGTTTCACTTCAAAAATAATTTAAAAAAACTAAAAAAAATTATTTTTTCAAAAATATAATACGACATTAGACTATCTCTTTCTCACACATACTCTCAGTATACACACACACACTCTGAGCAGGGTTCGGACCTCGAGAAACAGAAATCGTAGTAAAGAGATGCAAAAATCGTAGTAGGCGGCAGATTTCCGAAGTAGATTTGAAAAAACTATGTGATGAGCAAACAAAAAAAATAAAAATAAAACGTGAATGAGCCAAAAATTTCAAATTTAGGATACGAAATTCATATGAAATGAACCATCCCATGAAGAAATTCCACTAAAAATTATTTCGTAGTAGATTAGAGTTCAAGCGTAGTGGCGGAGTCGTTTTCAAAAAGTTGCTAAAAGTGAAGCAGATCTTCTACGATCGTAGTATAGTCCGAACCCTGACTCTTAGTATAATATTGCGTTCACACGAGCCAAATTTCCGACTGAAAATCAGATTTCAAAAAGCCGTTCAAACGACAAAATAGATTTTCATACGTCAGATTTTCGTTTGGCGGTATTTCTTTTCTTTGTATTGGTGTGTATTCTACACAGGTTGTTGTCGACTTCTTCATTGTGTTGAAATGAATATGACATCAGGGTAAAGGATTTTTTGTGAAATAGTACGATTTTCAACAACAGTTGCAAACCGAAAATTTCTTGATTGACAGTTATTCCAAGGCGAAAATCAGATTTTCGGCTGATTTTCAGCGAAAATCGATTTATGGCCAAAAATCAGCTCCGTGTGAACATGCTATAAGGAAACATTTTATGAGACGCTCGAAGTTGTTCATGCTTATACGTATGATGTTTTTCTCGCATCATACGCTTTGTAAATTTTAAATGAAGCCAATTTTCAATAATGAATGAATGTAAATAATGTAAATAAAAATTTTACATGGATCGAAAAGAAATGGAGCGGAGGGACTGCGAGAAGTGACTCCCAAAATAACGCAGATTTTCCAATACTTCGTACATATCTCAATTGCGCAAATAACAATAAACAAGTTTGTCAATCAATAATATATTTAAATTCGTATTTACTGATTTCTCTTATTAATCGATAATAGGTGTAGGATCTACTTGTTCTAAATATAATTTAAAATTTTGTATCTTTTGGATTTTTTGTAATCAAAATTTAATTGTTCGTTTTTTATTCAACATTTTTCTTAAATACAAGAACAATAAATTATGATTTTTATTTATTCATTTCAAAGATATAGCCATTAAATTGAAAAAATTCACAAATTTGACTCCACTAAAGTCTTCGTACACTGAACATTCACTTGCGCTTCGATCTCTTTTTCTGAGAATCGTTCGTTGGTGATAACTGCTCTTTACAAACTCGAATAAACGAATACAAATTCCGTTCTATACAAGTATGCAAGTGGAGATTTGAAAAAAATTGTCGAACATAAAATTTAAAAATGCATAGTAAATATGTATCGGTGGAAAAGCATAAAATTTATTAAATTTACACGTTAAATGGTAAAAATCATGCGCGGAAATAACAAAACATGTGTACAGTAATCAATATACCATTAAGACTGCCATCGGACCTTTTAAATATGAAGGTCTCGTCCCAGTCACGACGGCCTTTAATTCTCACATCTGGAGATCCCGTAAAAATCCAGCGTATGATTGCCATTGATCCGTTTATAGGGGCACAAAACATTAGTGCAGAGCTCCTCCAAACCAATAATAAAGATCCTGAAACGCAAAGAGCGCTTGGGCTCTGCTCGGAAATATCTAAACGCTTCACCTGAGTCCTGGCGCAATGTAATATTGTCTGATGAGTCCAAAGAAAACCTTTTTGGTTCTCATGGTAGACTTAGAGTGTGGAAAAAGCAAGGAGAAGCTTACAACCCAAAACACACTATTTACAGTTTAAATCATGGTGATGAAGGTGTATTGATATAAGCCATACTGGCTTTCATCTGCATTGGAAACTTGGAAATAATGAAAGAATAATGTATTGTTGAGTATACGTTTCCATTCTGATAGAAATTTGTTGGAAAAATGGGCGTGGCAGAGGCGTTTTACATTCAGCAAAATATTCTCCCTAAGGAAATGGCCCATTATACTAACATTTACTTGTAGTACAATGCTCCAAATCGGCACAACTATCAACAGAGTCTTGATCTCAATCCCATTTAGAATTTGTGGAATATCCTTGAAAAATGGAGCAGAGCTCATCACTTTATCCCGATGACTTAGCTGCAATAGGTTTTTCAGGAAGAATGGACAAAATCGAACCAAGCTATGCATAAATTCTGGAGGAATCAATGTCATACCACCATAAAGACATTATTAAAAATAAAGGCAACCGAAAAAAATTATTTGTTATATTTATTTGATGTTTTGAACAATTTTCATTATTGGTGTACGAAGACTTTTGTGGAGTAAAATTTGTGACTTTTTTCAACTTAAGGGCTATAACTTTGAAATTAATAAATAAAAATCATAATTTATTGTTATTGTATTAAAGAAAAGCGTATGATGCGAGAAAAACATCATACGTATAAGCATGAACAACTTCGAGCGTCTCATAAAATGTTTCCTTATAGCATGTTCACACGGAGCTGATTTTTGGCCATAAATCGATTTTCGCTGAAAATCAGCCGAAAATCTGATTTTCGCCTTGGAATAACTGTCAATCAAGAAATTTTCGGTTTGCAACTGTTGTTGAAAATCGTACTATTTCACAAAAATCCTTTACCCTGATGTCATATTCATTTCAACACAATGAAGAAGTCGACAACAACGTGTGTAGGAATACACACCAATACAAAGAAAAGAAATACGCCAAACGAAAATCTGACGTATGAAATCTATTTGTCGTTTGAACGGCTTTTTTGAAAATCTGATTTTCAGTCGGAAATTTGGCACGTGTGAACGTAATATTATACTAAGAGTCAGGGTTCGGACTATACTACGATCGTAGTAGATCTGCTTCACTTTTAGCAACTTTTTGAAATCGACTCCGCCACTACGCTTGAACTCTAATCTACTACGAAATACTTTTTAGTGGAATTTCTTCATGGGATGGTTCATTTCATATGAATTTCGTATCCTAAATTTGAAATTTTTGGCTCATTCACGTTTTATTTTTATTTTTTTTGTTTGCTCATCACCTAGTTTTTTCAAATCTACTCGGAAATCTGCGCCTACTACGATTTTTGCCATCTCTTTTACTACGATTTCTGTTTTCTCGAGGTCCGAACCCTGCTCAGAGTGTGTGTGTGTATACTGAGAGTATGTGTGAGAAAGAGATAGTCTAATGTCGCATTATATTTGTTGAATATATAGGGTCTCCTGCTCATTTCGTGTCGCGACCTTGAAAACAACGCGCCTATAGAAGTTTCACTTCAAAAATAATTTAAAAAACTAAAAAAAATTATTTTTTCAAAAATATAATACGACATTAGACTATCTCTTTTCTCACACATACTATCAGTATACACCACACACTCTGAGCAGGGTTCGGACCTCGAGAAACAGAAATCGTAGTAAAGAGATGCAAAAATCGTAGTAGGCGGCAGATTTCCGAAGTAGATTGAAAAAACTATGTGATGAGCAAACAAAAAAAAATAAAAATAAAACGTGAATGAGCCAAAAATTTCAAATTTAGGATACGAAATTCATATGAAATGAACCATCCCATGAAGAAATTCACTAAAATTATTCGTAGTAGATTAGAGTTCAAGCGTAGTGGCGGAGTCGTTTTCAAAAAGTTGCTAAAAGTGAAGCAGATCTTCTACGATCGTAGTATAGTCCGAACCTGACTCTTAGTATAATATTGCGTTCACACGAGCCAAATTTCCGACTGAAAATCAGATTTTCAAAAAAGCCGTTCAAACGACAAAATAGATTTTCATACGTCAGATTTTCGTTTGGCGGTATTTCTTTTCTTTGTATTGGTGTGTATTCTACACACGTTGTTGTCGACTTCTTCATTGTGTTGAAATGAATATGACATCAGGGTAAAGGATTTTTGTGAAATAGTACGATTTTCAACAACAGTTGCAAACCGAAAATTTCTTGATTGACAGTTATTCCAAGGCGAAAATCAGATTTTCGGCTGATTTTCAGCGAAAATCGATTTATGGCCAAAAATCAGCTCCGTGTGAACATGCTATAAGGAAACATTTTATGAGACGCTCGAAGTTGTTCATGCTTATACGTATGATGTTTTTCTCGCATCATACGCTTTGTAAATTTTAAATGAAGCCAATTTTCAATAATGAATGAATGTAAATAATGTAAATAAAAATTTTACATGGATCGAAAAGAAATGGAGCGGAGGGACTGCGAGAAGTGACTCCCAAAATAACGCAGATTTTCCAATACTTCGTACATATCTCAATTGCGCAAATAACAATAAACAAGTTTGTCAATCAATAATATATTAAATTCGTATTTACTGATTTCTCTTATTAATCGATAATAGGTGTAGGATCTACTTGTTCTAAATATAATTTAAAATTTTTGTATCTTTTGGATTTTTTTGTAATCAAAATTTAATTGTTCGTTTTTTTATTCAACATTTTTCTTAAATACAAGAACAATAAATTATGATTTTTATTTATTCATTTCAAAGATATAGCCATTAAATTGAAAAAACTCACAAATTTGACTCCACTAAAGTCTTCGTACACTGAAACATTCACTTGCGCTTCGATCTCTTTTTCTGAGAATCGTTCGTTGGTGATAACTGCTCTTTACAAACTCGAATAAACGAATACAAATTCCGTTCTATACAAGTATGCAAGTGGAGATTTGAAAAAAATTGTCGAACATAAAATTTAAAAATGCATAGTAAATATGTATCGGTGGAAAAGCATAAAATTTATTAAATTTACACGTTAAATGGTAAAAATCATGCGCGGAAATAACAAAACATGTGTACAGTAATCAATATACCATTAAGACTGTCATCGGACCTTTTAAATATGAAGGCCTCGTCCCAGTCAGACGGCCTTTAATTCTCACATCTGGAGATCCCGTAAAAATCCAGCGTATGATTGCCATTGATCCGTTTATAGGGGCACAAAACATTAGTGCAGAGCTTCTCCAAACCAATAATAAAGATCCTGAAACTGTACAGGAATCTGTTATAAATGCCGGGTTCGCACATCTTACAAAAAGACACTGATAAATGCAGTAAAACGCAAAGAGCGCTTGGGCTCTGCTCGGAAATATCTAAACGCTTCACCTGAGTCCTGGCGCAATGTAATATTGTCTGTCCAAAGAAAACCTTTTTGGTTCTCATGGTAGACTTAGAGTGTGGAAAAAGCAAGGAGAAGCTTACAACCCAAAACACACTATTTACAGTTTAAATCATGGTGATGAAGGTGTATTGATATAGGCCATACTGGCTTTCATCTGCATTGGAAACTTGGAAATAATGAAAGAATAATGTATTGTTGAGTATACGTTTCCATTCTGATAGAAATTTGTTGGAAAAATGGGCGTGGCAGAGGCGTTTTACATTCAGCAAGATATTCTCCCTAAGGAAATGGCCCATTATACTAACATTTACTTGTAGTACAATGCTCCAAATCGGCACAAATATCAACAGAGTCTTGATCTCAATCCCATTTAGAATTTGTGGAATATCCTAAAAAAATGGAGCAGAGCTCATCACTTTATCCCGATGACTTAGCTGCAATAGGTTTTTCAGGAAGAATGGACAAAAATCGAACCAAGCTATGCATAAATTCTGGAGGAATCAATGTCATACCACCATAAAGACATTATTAAAAATAAAGGCAACCGAAAAAAATAATTTGTTATATTTTTTTGATGTTTTGAACAATTTTCATTATTGGTGTACGAAGACTTTTGTGGAGTAAAATTTGTGACTTTTTCAATTTAAGGGCTATAACTTTGAAATTAATAAATAAAAATCATAATTTATTGTTATTGTATTAAAGAAAAACTTTGAATAAAAAATATGCGTGCAACAGAGTACACGCGAAAGAAGTGAAACTTCGGAGGCGTTTTAACCGCATATCATTTTATTTAACCCTTTCCCACGCTTACAACCAAACGATGCGCTTGTAAGCGTGTGTATACAGTTGATTTAAATAATATAGATTGGTTATTGATGACCTTTTTTATAAACTCGTCGTGAGCTTTTTTATGATGATGGAAATCAGAATATAAAAGATTAACTATGTTCAGAGTTCCTCGTATCTTCGTTAGTTCTTGATGTTGATGAACGTTGAGAAGAAGTGATTGATTGTTGGTCAATAACTCTATACCGCAAAACCCTTTGCCGCATTCTGCAATCGCGACAACGCTATGCTGATGTTTTAGCAAAATTAATAAGAGAAATCAGTAAATATGAATTTACTGAATATGAATTTTACTGCGTGGCTTTATTCGCGTTGATTGAACCCATTGACCCGATCTTACACATGTAAATTAAAGATGTTTGATTTATGTGATTTAAAAAATGAATTTAAGAAACCGAATGTTTTTTTTTGAATTAAATAATTCATTACCAAACAAATCCTAAAAACAATTCGTGAATAATATTCATTGAAAATTGGCTTCATGTGAAATTTACAAAGCGTATAATGCGAGAAAAGCATCATACGCATAAGCATGAACAACTGCGAGCGTCCCATAAAATGTTTCCTTATACTCAGGGTTGTCGAATGCACTACAATCAATGTGTTTCACTTCACTTTGGATCCAAACACTACGGCACTCCACTTTTTCCGAAAACACTTCACTTTGCTATAAGCAGATTTTTTGGAAATTTATAGCTAATTTTGTCGCGATTTCTGAAATTAAGTATTGGTCATCACCAAATGACTAGTTTTTGGGGACTTGGACCAAAAATCATGAAATCACTTCACCACACTCCAGAACACTTCACTTTTTCCACTTTTGCACTTCGCTCAAAAGCGTGTGTGTGTGTGACTCAGAGTGTGTGTGCGTATACTCATAGTATGTGTGAGAAAGAGATAGTCTAATGTCGCATTATATTTTTGAATATATAGCGTCTCTGCTCATTTCGTGTCGCGACCTTGAACACAACGCGCCTATAGAAGTTTCACTTCAAAAATAATTTAAAAAAACTAA
This sequence comes from Coelopa frigida, assembly GCA_017309665.1. NCBI lineage: Eukaryota > Metazoa > Arthropoda > Insecta > Diptera > Coelopidae > Coelopa > Coelopa frigida. Next base: position 25,726 of record JAFDUT010000328.1, read on the forward strand.
AAAAAATTATTTTTTCAAAAATATAATACGACATAGTTTTTGGGGACTTGGACCAAAAATCATGAAATCACTTCACCACACTCCAGAACACTTCACTTTTTCCACTTTTGCACTTCGCTCAAAAGCGTGTGTGTGTGTGACTCAGAGTGTGTGTGCGTATACTCAGAGTATGTGTGAGAAAGAGATAGTCTAATGTCGCATTATATTTTTGAATATATAGCGTCTCTGCTCATTTCGTGTCGCGACCTTGAAAACAACGCGCCTATAGAAGTTTCACTTCAAAAATAATTTAAAAAAACTAAAAAAAATATTTTTTTCAAAAATATAATGCGACATTAGACTATCTCTTTCTTACACATACTCTCAGTATACACACACACACTCTGAGCAGGGTTCGGACCTCGAGAAACAGAAATCGTAGTAAAGAGATGCAAAAATCGTAGTAGGCGGCAGATTTCCGAAGTAGATTTGAAAAAACTATGTGATGAGCAAACAAAAAAAATAAAAATAAAACGTGAATGAGCCAAAAATTTCAAATTTAGGATACGAAATTCATATGAAATGAACCATCCCATGAAGAAATTCCACTAAAAATTATTTCGTAGTAGATTAGAGTTCAAGCGTAGTGGCGGAGTCGATTTCAAAAAGTTGCTAAAAGTGAAGCAGATCTACTACGATCGTAGTATAGTCCGAACCCTGACTCTTAGTATAATATTGCGTTCACACGTGCCAAATTTCCGACTGAAAATCAGATTTTCAAAAAAGCCGTTCAAACGACAAAATAGATTTTCATACGTCAGATTTTCGTTTGGCGGTATTTCTTTTCTTTGTATTGGTGTGTATTCTACACACGTTGTTGTCGACTTCTTCATTGTGTTGAAATGAATATGACATCAGGGTAAAGGATTTTTGTGAAATAGTACGATTTTCAACAACAGTTGCAAACCGAAAATTTCTTGATTGACAGTTATTCCAAGGCGAAAATCAGATTTTCGGCTGATTTTCAGCGAAAATCGATTATGGCCAAAAATCAGCTCCGTGTGAACATGCTATAAGGAAACATTTTATGAGACGCTCGAAGTTGTTCATGCTTATACGTATGATGTTTTTCTCGCATCATACGCTTTGTAAATTTTAAATGAAGCCAATTTTCAATAATGAATGAATGTAAATAATGTAAATAAAAATTTTACATGGATCGAAAAGAAATGGAGCGGAGGGACTGCGAGAAGTGACTCCCAAAATAACGCAGATTTTCCAATACTTCGTACATATCTCAATTGCGCAAATAACAATAAACAAGTTTGTCAATCAATAATATATTAAAATTCGTATTTACTGATTTCTCTTATTAATCGATAATAGGTGTAGGATCTACTTGTTCTAAAAATAATTTAAAATTTTTGTATCTTTTGGATTTTTTTTAATCAAAATTTAATTGTTCGTT